>JBBBWG010005002.1:0-21845 GCA_037176905.1 Azolla pinnata
AACAACAACAACAAGAGCAGCGGCCAGAACAACAATGGCCAGATCACGGATGCATCGTCGGACGGCACTTGGTCGCGGGATCTCGGCCTCGGGGGAGGAGGAGGAGGAGGAGGAGGAGGAGGAGGAGGATCGGTGAGCAGCGATGCGGCGGCGAGCGAGGGGATCGCGAGGAGGAATTGGGAGGATCTGGGGCACGATTACGCGGTGTTCCAGCGCGAGCTGGGCGAGATCGAGGCGAAGGCCGGGAGATCGAAGACGCCCGACGAGGCGTTCGACGCGTGGATGGGCCTGGGAAGAACGCTGTTCGACCACGCGCTGTTCGCCGAAGCTCGGGGAAGCTTCAAGAGGGCGAGCGAGATGAAGCCCGCGGACGCGAGGCCGCATTTCCGGCTGGGAAACGCATTGTACTCGCTCGGGCGCCCGTCGGAGGCCAAGGAATGCTACCTCTCGGCGCTGGATGCGGCCGAGATGTCGAGGAACCAGTGGAGCCATCTCCTCCCCCACATCCACGTGAACCTCGGCGTGGCCCTCGAAGCGCAGGGAATGCTGCTGAGCGCGAGCGAGCACTACAAGGAGGCCGCGATCCGCGAGCCGAAGCACCACCGCGCGCTGAAGCTTCTCGGGAGCGCGTTGTACGGCGTGGGCGAGTATCGGGCCGCGGAGAAGGCCCTCATGGAGGCCATCTTCCTGAAGAGCGACTACGCCGATGCGCACTGCGATCTCGGCGCCACGCTCCACGCGATGGGCGACGACGAGAGGGCGGTGCACGAGTTCCAGAAGGCGATCGACCTCAGGCCCGATCACGTCGATGCCTTGTACAACCTGGGGGGCTTGTTCCGCGACATCGGCAGGTACCAGAGGGCCGCGGAGATGTATGCGAAGGTGCTGGCTCTCCAGCCGAGGCACTGGAAGGCGCAGCTGAATCGGGCGGTGGCGTTGCTCGGGGCCGGGGAAGCCGAGGAGGCGCGGAGAGCGCTGAAAGAGGCATTCAGGCTCACCAACAGGATCGAGCTCTACGACGCGCTGGTGCATCTGAAGCGAGTGGATTGCGGGGGCACGAGGCCTTCGGGGGGCCTCGTGAGCTCGCTCGCGAAGCAGCAGAAGCAGAATCAGAAGAAGAAGAAGAAGAAGAAGAAGAAGAGGAGGAAGACGAGCGGCGGGGAGATGGGGTCGAGCCGCGTGGTGGAGCCAGCGCAGCTGAAAGCGGCCGATGCGAGAACGACGCCGAGCCAGTGGATGGGAGCAGCGCTCGAGATCCGCCGCTTCCAGCGCCAGACGAGGCTGGGCCGCTGCGATGTGGGCGAGGTGAGGAAGGAGTTCATGTCTCCTGCATCGCCCATTTCCGGTTCTGGATCGGGCTCTGGAATCGGAATCGGAGTCGGAATCGGATCGAGGTCGGTGCGCAAGGAGCACCTCGAGAAGATTCTCCGCAGGCTGCTTCCCTCGCTGAGGCCCGATGCGTTCCAAGGCGCGGTGAGGGCGATGAACTGCAAGATCCTGAGGGCGATGGACGAGGAAGAGGGCGGCGCCGCGGGGGGTGTGTCGGGGAGGGTGGATATCGGCATGTTCTTCGCGCTGATTGCGCCCATCTGCGCAGGATCGAAGGAGAGGCGGAAGCGGGTAGCATTCGAGGCCCTCGTATGGCGAGCATCAACATCAGCATCATCAGCATCAGCATCGATACAGTCAGCATCGATACAATCAGCATCGATGATACCACCACCATCGGCATCATCTTCTTCATTGCCCAAGGGAGGAGAAGCTGGGGCGATTCCGGCCGCGGATGCTTCGCTCTACCTGAAATGGCTGAGGGCAGTGTATCTCCCGGGGCAAGCGGGAGCTGGAAGCGCGGTGCTCGAGGTGCGCCCCCTGCAGCCTTCTTCCATGCTCTCTTTCCCCGAGTTCGTCGACCTCTTCGATGATCCCGACTGGGGCTTCGGCATCCTCGATGTGCTCTCGCGCCTCGAGCGCTGCGACTCCGCCCGCCATCACCGCATCTCCTGCTCCGCCTGCTCCTACCCGGTCGTTGGCCCCTGGTTCCGCGAAACCTCCTCCGGCTTCTCCCTCTGCGCCCTTTGCTACAGCCAGGGCCGAGTCCCCGCCTCCGCTTCCTCTGCGGATCAGCCCGAGTTCCGCTTCAAGGAGTACCGGAGCGATGCCGAAGCGATGCGAGATCGGCTCTGCCTCTTCAGGTCTTCCTCCTCCTCCTCCTCCTCCTTGCATCATACATAGCCATATTTCTATGTTGATCTAGTTATAGCTTCTCATCACTCACTCACACACAAAGCACACACAAAGCGCGCGCACACACACACACACACACGGATTCTTCGCACATTTTAGTAGAAAACATCTCTTGGCTTCGATGCTTTCTCGAATTGGATCGTTGGAAAAGCAAACTGAGAGTTAGTAGTTATTACTCTTGCTTGTATGATGATTCTTTTGAAGAGCTATCTATAATCTTCTTCTTCTTCTTTCTTGCGCCTCCTCATTTTGGGTCCCCATGTCTGAACGAGAGCATCCGTCGGATTCCATCTTCTGGTTATTGTGCTTGTGCTTCGATTCTGATTTCGTCGGATGCAATACCGAATGTTTCTGGTTCCGAAGCTTCTCTCTACCAGTCTGGGAGAAGGCGGAGGAATGAAGGTTACAATACAAGCATCAGAAATGTACCTGGGGTGAGATTGTAAAACATTCTTCGTCGAAAACTGCAAAGCCAGCTTCTTTCGGTGCCCCAAAGCTAAGTTCTTTCTTGGGCAAGATTCGAGTGTACCATATGTAAGTAAGAAAGACAGGAGTGTTTATTATATGATTTGGTGCCTTAACTCTGCTCTCGGATTTCTCCCATACTTTTGTGTTGCTACCAGAGATGCATATGCCCGGGGTTTCGAATTATATGTGATGATGGAGAATATGCAATTGACACACATACACAGAGATACATTGCAGAAAGCTGTGGTTCGAGATTTGATCGAATGTGGGGTTTTGCTTTGTGGTTGGTTGTGGATCTCTCTCGATTCAGCGGTGCTTCGCAAGAAACTCGGGCCCTCCATTAGCTTTTGGATCAGTGTCATTGAGATGCTCCTTAAAGACGATGGTAGTAGCACCAGGCTCCTTTCAGCACAGTAATCTGGAAGGAAGTGATGTTGAAGCAGTTTCAGGGTGAATGTGGTGTCATATAAACACGTAAAACCCTGATCTGTCACACTCTCGAGGATCTGTGCAAAATAACAACCAACATGATGTGGGTTGAGGCTAGGGGATGTATCAGAGAGAGCTGGAGTATTCCCTTTCCAAGGATGTAAGGATGTGTTAGATTACTGGGACACGGCATATTATGTCTGCTGCGCATAAAGTACTGGAACATGCCATTGTGCTTGACAGCGTACATATGAGTAGATCAAATGGAACAAGACATTGGGTTCCAGATAACTGCAGAAATACAGGCGTCTGTGCTCAATCTATCATCGCATGAGACCGTCTGCCTGTCGTCAAATCCCTCGCGAAACACAGCTCTTGAGCTGCATTGGTCAATTTCTCTTCTCAGATGCCTCAGTCAAGGGATCAGTCGGTCTTCGAAAGCATTGTTCATGGGGTGCAATTTGTGGCATCCCCCCTGTTTTTCTTGCTGGTATGGTTCCTTCCAGAGCACGATGCTCACCTTTCTTTGACCATATGATCTTCCTTCTTTTGGAGTTTGATATGCTCTGGAACGTCATACCATGCGAATGCCGCCGAGGTTGCCGAGATCATGGCTAGCTTTTTCCGTATAAAATGTTCAGCATGTTCTTCCACTGCTTCAGAAAATATGTGAAACAAAGCTGGCCTATCTAGATCCCTTTCAACAGGAAAACATCTAATGGAAGTTTGAGACTTATGCGGGAAAGTTACGCGAGCCCTGGGCACCAGCTCCGGGTATTGTAAAGATATGATGGATGGGGTGCTTTTCGAGGAATGCATTTGGAATACAGAAGAAATCCGATGAGCTTGCTACAGAAGACAATCCAACGAAATGTATGAGAGTTTGAGGCATACATACAGATTGCGATCCTGATTGTACGTAAGTGGAGATTACATCTACATTTCTGTTCTGGATTGTTTTGCAATGAATCTGCATTCTTTGCTACAAAGGTGTGGCTTTGCAAGGATTCCAACATGTATACTTAGTTTTCATCCTATTTTGACTAGTTATTGAAGATCGAAGGCAAGTAATTACTCACATAATTAGCACAATATGTGTTAATCATGTATGCAAGAGTGATGTGTGCGATTGAAAAGGAGACAATGGAAAAAATTAGACAGTGAATATACAAAAGTAGAGAGACATCGTCAATGGTCCAAAGGGCTTCTTTGATTTTGGGTGCTCCTTGCTGTCTTTTGTTTTCTAACTCGACTAATATTTGTTTAACCTGATTACAAAATTTTAACTTGGACATCTATAACCAATCTAATGTTTATAAGATGGAATAGTTGTGACAAGAAAGGCGCAAATTACAAGCTAAAAGGCTAAAGTTGATTTGACAACGTGTCTATGCATTCCAATGTGAATGATGACAATGATGAGCATTTAGGAAAGGTTGAAGTTATGTTTGGTAAAATATGTAATAAATGCTTAAGTATATTTATTGAAAGATTGCAATAGCTCATTTGTGTATGTATCTATATTTTTATACTGTTTTACCATTTACTGTGGATAGCTTCTAACTTGCATGTAAAAGGATTACTCTTGCGACTTCAATCAATAAAAGATATAATACTTGAGAAGAGTTCCAAATTCTGATTTTACGATTTTTTACATGGGTTTGTTTACAAGCGATTTCTCACCTCCAACATGTCTTAACTTTATTGTAATTACTAAGAAAAAAGTTCATACTTTGATAAATGATTCTCGTTGCAATGTTCACAAATTGTTTTATTGCTCATTTGATTATAAATAGATTTATTGACAACGGGAAAAGGACCACCACAATTTGCCTTTGTTTCTACCCTGTAAAATATGTTCAAGAAAGAAATAAGAATACGAATCTTAAAGGCATTAGAATAATTCTCAAAATTTCGTCAAACAAATTTGACTCGATTCAGTAAAACAATTATCATGTTAGGCTCTTTGTTGCGTGACATGTATTTAATAAAGCCTTTGTAAATGAATATATTTTAGTCGCGATTGTGAAAGGATAAAATATATAAAAAATAGATCAGTTAGTTATAAGGTTTGCAAAGTCTTGAACCATCTTGTCCAACTAAGACTGCTTAAAAGGCTTTTCATCGTTAACAAAGCCAACCAATCAGAAACCATTTGATATGTGTGCTATCATCAACGTATAATCTTTCCTCCGCACAAAAGTTTCAACACATCAACAATATCTCCACGATATACTACTCTATATGAAAGTGCACGCAACTTGTTGGTAGGATGTAAAAATGATTACATACTCTTGATTAATCTACATCCATCAATAACCATGACCGATCTTATAGTGTTCACTCAAATTGAAAATTGAAAAACCATGACAATTGTCGATCTTCCTAGCCTTTCCTTTCCCGCGACTCGATTTCAAGTTAATAAGAATGATGAATCTTTTCAATGTAAACAAATAGAAAGAGTTTTCATGAAGCCCTATTCCTAGAGACTCTAAACACTAATTTTATACAGTTTGGAAAAATCCTCTAAAACTCCTAATCTCTCTTGAAGTGGAGATGTAATTGTAATCATCATCTCTTCATAGGATTGCAAATTTCTTAAATTGTATCAAAGATTTCAAGAATTTGTAGATAGAAGAGGTTGAGGTGCTACATTGGACATGCCAATCGGTTTAGAGCAGTTTATAGAGGTTGAGTTGTCCCAAGGATCAATTGCAACAGACATCCGATGATTCAAGACAACAAGAACAAAGTAGCAATGGTATATTAGGAGCCAAACATAGCAAGCAATCAAGAGTACCGATCAAGCGTTGTCGTGTGTCTCTTCACACACGATATTAAACATAATAAACTTATGTTAGCCTAGTACTTTGATGCGAGGAGATTAAAGCCCGTTAGAGCCTTCAAACGTATTTTACGGCATGTTAATCGGAAAAGTCGGGTTAAAGTTACGGAAAAATCAAGATAAAAGATTTGGTGAAGCGGAAAAGATGTTCCCCATGAGCAGGTGCACTTCGGAACTAGCAGTATATAAGCCAACCTTGAAGGCTACTTTTCATCTGCGTTCTTCGGCGTGCTTTGTAGCGCCCTGTGAGGGCGATAACATTTTCGCGGAGTCCACGTTTCGTACTTTTGCGAGTATGAGTTTGGTTGGACGTATTCGGACCGTATTCGGAGTCGGACTGCGGACTGCGGCCCGTATTTGGACCTTATTAAAAAAGGTCCACAAAATCGAAAATCTATGGATCGACGGACCGTAATTGTAAATCCGTGGATCGACGGCCCGTAATCGTAAATCTGTGGATCGACAGCCCGTATCCGGAAATCCGTGGATCGACGGCCCGTATCCGAAAATCCGTGGATCGACGGCCAGTAATCGGAAATCCGTGGATCGACTGCCCGTATCCGGAAATTCGTGGATCGACGGCCCGTAATCGGAAATCCGTGGATCGACGGCTCGTAATCGGAAATCCGTGGATCGACGGCCCGTATCTGAAAATCCGTGGATCGACGGCCCGTATCGTACGCAGGGGGACGAGTACACGATCGTGTACATAGGCTGGTCGCCGTGGATCGACGGCCCGTAATCGTAAATCCGGGGATCGACGGCACGTATCGTACGCAGGGGGACGAGTACACGATCGTGTACACAGGCTGGTCGCACCAACATGAAGGCCATGCAAAAGTAGACACCACATGGGAGACATGCAATTAAAGAGAACGTCACGTGGGAGTCATGCAACGGAGCTGGAGATGCGAACTCGAGTTCTTTCATGCAAGGGAAGCCAAGCCTTGGAGAAGGAGAGGGAAACGCTAGAGCAGAGGGGGTAGTCGACAGAACTCAAACCCTAAATCTCTCATCTAAGAAAAATCTTCAGAATTCAAAACCCTAAATCTCTCATCTAAGCCAAATCTTCTGAATTCGAAAACCCTAAATCTCTCATCTAAGCCAAATCTTCTGAATTCGAAATCCCTAAATCTCTCATCTAAGCCAAATCTTCTGAATTCGAAAACCCTAAATCTCTCATCTAAGCCAAATCGGCAGAACTCAAAAACCCTAAATCTCTCATCTAAGCCAAATCGGCAGAACTCAAAAACCCTAAATCTCTCATCTAAGCCAAATCGGCAGAACTTAAAAACCCTAAATCTCTCATCTAAGCCAAATCGGCAGAACTCAAAAGCCCGAAATCTCTGATCGAAGCCAAGTCTTCAGAATTCTAAACCCTAATCAACTAAACTCGAAACCCTAATTTCTTAATCTCAGCTTTCTAATCCAATTCTTCAGAATTCAAAAACCCTAATCGGCTAAACTCGAAACCCTGATTTCTTAATCTCGGCTTTGTAATCCAAGTCTTCTGAATTCTAAACCCTAATCTGATACTTTCACTATATCCCAATCCTTTCTAATTCCGATTTCGGAATTGATTGTAATTTCTTCTCTATAATAAAGAAACTATTTCAATTTTATATATTCAAGCTAAATTATCAGTCTTCGCATCCCGGTATTTGGAATCCTCTGGTCGAAGGCCCCGGGGTCCTGCCTCGACGTTCACGCATCCTCGTCATAATTTCGCGACAACGTTCATGTAGTTCGAACATGAAGGGAATTACCCGATTAGTATGTTATAGCGTTATTAGATGATCACTTAGATATGAATGCAATTGAAATTGGTGCAACTAGAAGAATCTAAATCCATGTAGTAACCCCTACCCAACCCTGTTCACGCTTTCCTATTTAACCCTATTACTCCCACTTACTTGTATAAACTAGAATGTTAATTTAAGTTAGACAATTAGTATAAAGAGTGATCATGAGACCTATAATATGAATCATACGTGTAATCAGAATCGACTGTGGACTCGACATGAGGTTCGGCTGTGGCCTCGACATCGAAGAAGCCATGGAAGCAGCCGAAACTCTATTGTGATTCGGCACCCACAAAGCTCTCCAGAGCTCAGATGAGACCGAGTCAAGAAGGATGGATTCGCAAATAATCAGGAGCTTGTGTTTTTCACCACCATATTTGGAGCGACAAAATGGCCTATATACAGTATCGGTAGATCCTATCGTAAAAGCACTCACAACATCCAACATCTACAATTCGACACTGAAAGTATGCCAGCTTTGCCAGGAGCGACAACAATGTCAGCTAAAGGGAGCAAGATAAAAGCCAGGTATCTTGATAAATGGCGTGTAATTCTAACTATCGAATCTCTCGCACTCTGGCTATATCTGAGATCAAATGTCGAGCTCAGGGTAAGCACTGCTTGAACTTGTGAAATTCTCTTTGCAAACATGAAAGCCTCAATATTCGCCACAGAACGCTCGCAGGCATGCATGCATACATACATACATATGCACATACACTTGAGCATCGTATGCAGACTGCTCCCTGCTCTCGGCGCATTAATCGCTTAACGTTAACATGAAATTAAGAGGCTCTGGAAAGCAATGTTTGGAAAAGAGATGGTTACATACGTGGGAATGATGTTATTATCGATCGACTTCCCTTTTCTTTCTTTCTTTTGCGACGAGACGCATTCTGTTCTTCCGTCAAGTTTCATCGATTTTTTTTAGCTCTTTTTTCTTTTCAGTTGCCCCAATTCCTTCCTCTCTTTTTTTACTAAAAGAAGAGAGATCACCATATACAAAGGTGACCCAAGAGGCATTGGCTTTTGTCATGTCCTGTTTGTTTTGTTTTACGACATGGTACCTGGGAGTGTTTCGCGCCTTGCCCGCAATTTATTGAGCTTTGGGCTTTGCCATGATCTCTCACCAAGAATTCTCAAAAGTTTCAACCACCACACTTTGTCCTTTTGACGACTTGTTTACAATAATATCATGTCATTACCATATCATTGCCAGACATGTCGAGCTATTTCGCTCCAATTAAAAAGCTTTCCACAAGAATAAGACGTGTACGTGAGCATCGAATGATCTGCTTATATCAATGCCAAGTAGCAAGCATGCATGCTTATATATAGTGGCAGATCTAGTTAGTCTTTAAAGCAAGATTGCCACAATCCTCGACATCTCTTATAGTTATCACTACCTAATAGCAAATTCTTGCCTTCTTATTCTTCTGTTGTCTTCTTTTTTGTCTTCAGAATCCATGTTATTGTAGAGCCTAGGTCATGAAAAACAATTGTTTACATCAGTCGCTTCTAAACATTAATGTAGTGTAGATTAATGGTACAAACATGTAACAATAATCGTATAAACATGTATCGAAACCATTATATGCACAAATTATTGCAAAATTCCAAGATATGACCAACACTAACAAATAGTTCGCATTATTCTAAAACCAAGCACTTTGTAACAATCTACTTTGCAAAGAAAATACTTAATTGAACTCAAAACCTGACGATATTGTGGAGCTGCAGATACTAGGTAAGGACATACTAAAGGTTTTCTTTATATTCCACGGATGAGGTTTTATTTGGAATTTCAGTATTAGTATAAAAAAATCTCTAACATATTTACACTAATAAACAAACTATCAATGTTTTTTAGATTGACCAATTTTAACGATTCTTAGTGACATTTGAACTAATCAGGCCATTCGATTTGTTAAGATTGAGGTGGAATATATGTAAAACTAAAATTGTTCGATAGGTTTGTTGAGAACATTATCTTTTGTGGCAACTTATGTGAGGTACACCTTGATATGCTTAATTCACTGGTATACCATTGGATTTCATATCAGTTTAATGCAATTGAGATTGTTACAGTAAATTGGTTTGTAAACTTGTTCATTCAAGTTTTTTTACCAATATTTTAAGTCATAATATTCTTAAACAACAACAATTGCACCTTATATTCACCTTTTGTGCTTAATAATATTGTCAGCAACTGTTTCTTGTAATCGATAAAATGACTGAACCATTTTTTAGTGAAAAGACTAATCTTACTAGCAATTTACTATTGAATTTTTTGGCTCAATCATTAGTAAACCATATCTATAAAGCCAATATTTTATGTTTATAAAAAATAATAGGCTCAAACATTCTTACACATAAACTTATGCATGTATGAACGTGGAGCAGATTGGAAGGAGGGGCAATTAGATATCTCACATGTGCAACATCATACAAGATGTAACAGTGTATAAGCAGATGTTGTTCTATTATTATATACTTGGCAATTTAGAGTTGAGTTATACGTCCTAGCAGTATATAACCTGAATTATGTGCTTAGTTGTTTGAATGAGTGCATTGACAATTTAGAGTCGAGTTATACGTCCTAGCAATATATAAGTAGATTTTGTACTATACATGTTCAGGTACAAGTATGTCATACCAGACTTGAGCGGGACTTGCTACGAACAGCCGAGTTCATACATTTATTGAACTCCCAGTTTACTCATGCACTCCAAGTTCTAACGCAAGTCAAGCGTCACTCATAACTCCATGCAACTTCAAGTTCTCTCTCTCTCTCTCTCTCTCTCTCTCTCTCTCTCTCTCTCTCTCTCTCTCTCTCGCTTGTAACTCAAGTTCTTCCATGCAACTTCAGTTCTTGATGCAACTCCAGTGAAGCTCCAGTTCGTCATGTAGATCCTGGGGAAGTTACCTTAAGTCCTCCTACTAAGAGAGGAGAGCATTGTGTCGAATATAGACATCCAATCTGAGTAACATAACAAATGTATAAGCTATAGAAATCAAAATTATTCCGACAGTTTTCACATCTATGTTAGTACAACACTGTGTCTGTAAAATATCTGAGACTGTAATACCCTTTCTGTAGACCCTGAATCGTTTGCGGGAATTTCAGCGATGAACGAACGTGGAAATCGGCGATGCACGCCTAGATTGTGAAAGGAACGTGCGATAGCCAAAAAAGAAGAGAGAAAAAAAAACAAGGTCGGAACGTGATCGAAACAGGCGGGGCAATCGGGCTGACAAACGTGTTGGAAACAATTGTGCATCAAACGGAGGAGCTGACGACACCTTCTTTCCGTGTTGAGCAACACAAGCGTGTCGATAGCACTAGAGCCACACACGGAGATGCTCCCACTGATCGGCGAGTTTCCCTTTTGTTTCCAGAATCCATTTACACTATAGATGTTCAGATATTCTGGAGCACGCAAAAATTTGTACATTTTGTCTCATGAGCCAAGACGTGAAACATATACGCTTTCTTTTTTTTCCCTTTCTTTTTAATAAACATATGTTTGTATTAAAACAACATGACAATACAAAAAAACCCTCACTTCCTTTCCATTCTCTTATCGCGATGTTCACAGTACATAAAATATATCTTTTTTCTTTTTTTCTTTTTTTCCATAAACGTATGTTTGTATTAAAACAACATGACAATACAAAAAAAACATTCACTTCCTTTCCATTCTCTTATTATGATGTTTATAGTACATGAAATATATCTTTCTTTCTTTTTTTTTTCCGTAAATGTACATTTGTATTAAAATAACATGACAATACAAAAAACCCTTGTTTACTTACTTTCTTTCTTTCTCTCTCTCTCTCTCTCTCTCTCTCTCTCTCTCTCAGCATTTTCACAATGCACGTCGCTTAGCATAATTGAATAAGTTGTAGAAGCCGACAAACAAGGCACCAAATTTGGCGAGATCTTGACTCTCTCTCTCTCTCTCTCTCTCCGTGTGATGGTGAGAAATAATTGCTAGAAGCCAATTCTCTCTTTTCAGCCACGCAATAATGGATCACACGTGCTCTTTTGTACGAATCTCTGTGTCCATCTCGATCCTTCGCTGCTTTTCCGGCCAATCCAAGCTCCGGCCAGTGCCGCCAACTTTATCCTACCTTCTCGATATGGCTGGAAAGAGCACTCCCCCAACTGGAAGGAAGAAATACGTTATTAGCGTGTTCTCAAATGCCCCAGATGCAGCTTCGAACTCTCAGAGGCTCCGACAACGTCGAGAACCTGCCGAGTGCATCCCCTTGATGAGCCAACCGGATGTCCGATCGATGGATCTCGCGAGCGACAGAGGATCGCATTCCGTGGACGAAGTGGTCCTCGAAGGTGCCCTCGATTTCCATGCACAGATCCGTTGCGATGGGATTCCTCATGTCGTGCTTGCAAGATCGGCGGAATCACGGCTTTGATTTTGCATCACATGTTCTTCTTCCCTTTCCGACATGTGTGATTCGAGGCTCCCGTTGCGTAGACCGTGGATACTGCGGTTTGCTTTCAGATGACTTTGTCCACTTGCAATGGGAGCTTGAAGCACGGAACTGGGGCTCGACGTAATCCAGGAAAAGTTACAGCTCTTCTTTGGGGTGAAAGGAAGAACCAACCACACAACACTTCGAGCTGAAGCAACAGCACAACTCACAGAAACCTCGCTCCGATACCAAATGTTGGGGTCATCGATTTCGCGCTCATCTGCTGATATCTTGCGCCAGAATCATGAAGCAGATCCAGAAGAAGAGAACAGGAGTCGGTGATGATGATGATGATGATGATGATGATGATGATGATGATGATCCAGATAAGGCACTAAACGAAAACATTCAAGCTCTTTGATACCCATACTATTGAGAATGCCCCAACAACCACCACATTCATTTTGTCCCTTGTATCTTGTATCAGTATCGGTACCTACATCTATAGAGTGCCCATTTTTGTTTTTGTTTTTTTTTTTGGCGAAAAAAGGAAACGCTTCTCTCTTTTGTTTGATTATAAATAGAAAGAAAGCAAAGATCCGTCTATTATGTATTTTGCAATCGCATGCATTCATCAATCCCCCCACAATCTCCTCACATTTTTCACAACTTCGCCCTCAAAACCCAAGAGATTTCGGCTTCCTAATCTCCACTGCCCTGCAATTCGCCCACCAAACCAAAGAGATCTTCTCTCCTAATCTCCAGTTCCCTGCAATTCGCCCACATTAAGATTCTGAACTAATTCGCCCACATTAAGCTTCTGAACTAATTCGCCCACATTCAGCTTTCACAAATTCGCCCACATTAAGTTCCTCAACTAAGAATTCGCCCACTGAACTAATTCGCCCACATTAAGCTTCCACAAATTCGCCCACGTTAAGCTTCTGAACTAATTCCCGCACATTAAGCTTCTGAACTGATTCGCCCACATTAAGCTTCTGAACTAATTCGCCCACATTAAGCCTCTGAACTGATTCGCCCACAGTAAGCTTCTGAACTAATTCGCCCACATTAAGCTTCTGAACTGATTCGCCCACAGTAAGCTCCCACAAGTTCGCCCACAGTAAGCTTCAAACGATTCCCCCACAAAACCTCAACGAAATCGCCCACTAGCTCCTACAATTCGCCCACAAGCAGCTGCAACCAATTCGCCCACAAGCTTTCAAACGATTCGCGCACAAGCTGCAACAAATTCGCCCACCACGACAATGATGATGATGCATTGCCCCGCAAGCCTCCAGCTAGCCACCGCCGCTAAGAGCTCCTCCAATTCGCCCCAAATTGTGCTTCTTATCCGTAGTGTTGCTTCCGCCATAGCACCCAGATCGAATTCCCTGGCCTGTAGCAGCAGCAGCAGTGGTGGTGGTGGTGGTGGTAGTAGTTGGAGAGGAAGAAATAGTCCTAGCAATGGCGGTTACAACGCTAGCTGCAGGATCCATAGCCTCCAGCCCATCATCCATCCATCGTCGCTGTCGTGGAGCCCTCGCCGCCATGTTCACACCATGGCCCTCGAGCCAAAGTCAAGGTCAAGGTCAAGGTCAATGTCAAGGTCAAGGTCAAGCTCAATCCCAGGTGAATAGTATGTTAATGTGGTGTGTAGGGATGATGGGTGATGCCATATTGATGTTTGTGCTGAATGATGGTGGATGATTTGATTGATCGGATAGGAGGAGAGATTAGGTCACGGTTTGATGTGCATTGTGCATTGTGCATTTGGAGATGAGAGACAATGTATGTATGCATGCATGCATGTATGTGTGTGTGCATGTATGTATGTATGTATGCATGCATGCATGTATGTGTGCGTGCATGTATGTATGTATGTATGCATGCATGCGTGCGTATGAATGTATGAATGTGTGTGCGCGTGAATGTGTGTGTGTGTGTATGTGTGTGTGTGAATGCATGAATGTATGCGTGCATATGCGTATGTGTATGTATGTATGTATGATGTGTATGATGTGAGCTCTGTGCATTGTGTGTATGATGTCTGTGCGTATGTATGTATGTATGTATGCATGTATGTATGCATGTATGCATGCATGCATGTATCTATCTATGTATGCATGCATGCATGTATGCATGTGTGTATGTGTGTGTGGGTGTATGGGTGTATGTGTGTGTATGTGTATGTATGTATGTATGATGTGTGTCTATTGTGCATGATGTGCAGAGGATGGTGGTGATGGTGGCCAGGAGGAGGAGGAGGAGGATGTTCAAGTGATGTATGTGTATGAGATGAATGAGAGGGACAGAGGTAGCCCTGCCTATCTCCCATTCAGCCTCCAGTTTGATCTCCCCAAGTCACTCCTCCCGAAAGGAGCTCTCGGCGACCTCGTCCCCTTCTCTAACAAGGTAACTTCGCTATATCGATCCTCAACTGAGCATTCTGCCGATAATTGAATCGAATGCCTGATCAGGAATCTGTTTAAAAGCAAAAAAACAAACCCTGGAATCTTCTGATGCAGCTATACGACGGGTCGCTGCAGATCAGGCTCGGGATAACTGCAGGCCTCTGCGTCGTCATCAAGAACTATCCTGACAAACGCGGCGTCCGCTACGAAGCCACCTACAGCTTCTACTTCGGCGATTATGGCCACATCTCGGTGCAGGTGAGGCACCAGCATTATTGAAAAACTTTTGTCGCTTCCGCACAGAAAGATGCTCCCCATTTTAATTAAGCGATTAAAGGGCGCTTTTAGCTGGCACCCAATCGAAACCTCTGTGGGAACAAAAAGGTGGCCAGTTCAATGCTTTGATTCATTTAATGAAAGAGAGCTTTGCCTCACCAACAGAATCTTAGCGTTGCCCCAACCGCTCGTAACTGCTAATAAATGAAGGAACCAACTCAACGCAGGTGCTTTTAAAGAATGAGAGTCTTGCCTCACCAAGAGAGTCTTAATATAATCTCGGCATGTCATAACTTATAATCGATGGGATAAGTAGTCTCTCCTTCTATCTCCAATAAACAATTTAGTAGAATCCTCTCGATCGTGTCACCTTCTCGTCGTGATGGTCAGGTCTCAAACCTCGGATATTCTTCATCACGGCGATTTCTGGCTGACGGTCGTTCGAGGATTTCTGGCTAACTAAAAATTATGAACAAACTGCAGGTCTCAAACCTTGGATATTCTTCATCACGGTGATTTCTGGCTAACGAAAAATTCCGAACAAACTGCAGGGGCCGTATCTCACGTTTGAGGATTCATACATCACGATAACCGGAGGCACGGGAATATTCACGGGAGTGTATGGCAAAGCGAAGCTGCAGCAGATCGTGTTCCCTTACAAGATCTTCTACACATTCTACCTGCAGGGGATCGTGAAACTCCCAGAGCAACTGACGAGAGAGCACGTGCCACCGTCGCCCTCGAGCAAGCCTTCCCAGGCAGCTGTCCAATGTCGTCCCAATGCCGTCGCCCCCAACTTCACTGACTAAAATTTTAACCAGAAGTAGCGAAAAACAAAAACAAAAAACAAGAAAGCCTCTGGAGTTGTGCCAGAAGCCGCCATCTTCCCTCCCAGCTGTATTCCCTTTATTGCCTTCTAGTTCTGCTTGGCCTCTCCGTGCGCCGAATGGCCAACTGCGCAAGTTATATGTGTTTCTTCTTCTTTTATAGCTTCCATGGGAGATTGTGTGACCCTTTCGCTATAAGTCTTTTGGCATCTCGCTTTCCATATGAACCCCGGAATGTTAAACTACTTCAATAGAATCCCAATGACAGATCCTAGATAGAACCTTAGCTTTAAATCTTTTCCATCATTCCCAGAAGAGATTCCTTGATCCGCATCTTTTTGCCATGTGAACGAACCATCAACACCAATCTACTCCACAGATCCCCCCCAAAAGGAACTGCCATCTTTTAATGGAAGTTTTATGTTTTGGATTATGACTATTTATTTGTAGTATTAGCTTGTGCTGCTTTAACTAGAATCCTTTTTTATCTTTATCTTCTCTCTCCGAATTGACCATGATCTCTTCCAAACCTCTTCGGCAAGCAATACCCGATGTAAACCTGCCTTTATGAACAAGGCAAGGCATCAATAACTTCACTCTTGCTTTGTTTTGTATGCATAGAAGTAATGTTTACAAGATTTTGATAATTAGCCTGTAGTCAACCCCCAATTGTGAGAGATTTATGTGTCATGCGTCAGCAGAGAGGTAGTTTTTTCTTGTTTGTAAGCCTTCCCCAAATGAAGTTGCCAAAAGTTAGAACAATGGATATTTTTTTATTTGGTCCAACAATAGTATACATTTGAACTTCTCCTTTACATGAGCCATTAATTATATATCCCCTCCTTTGATTCTCATTAATTCTCATGGAAAGGGTATTAACATCCCTCTAGCTTCCCTATCAATATTTCACCTTCATTTATTGGATATTTCATTTTGCAACATCTAACATGTCTCACGACACATAGATTACCAAAAACCTATTTGAATCAAATGCATAGTTGTGCACAGCTAAACCCCATCATTTGAATAACCAAGTCCCAAATACATCACCCACTTGAACTGATATGTGAGTAATTAAGATGGAGTTGGTTCCCATTGAAACGAGTGAGTCTATTAGACTAAAAGCAATTGAATGCCACTGAGGCCAAAGAGTGAGTGACCAAGATAGAGTTGATCTGTACCAAAATAAGGGAATGAGTGACTAAGATAGAATCAGAATTGTTCATCATCGAAGCAAAGGAACCTTTATTTGAGGAAGAGGTCTAGTTATCCGATCACTATGAGCCTTCCTTAATTTTTATTGATGTATATTTTAGCCAAAGCTGATTTAAGTGGTTAGGTTGATCTATGTTACATTGTGTAGCTCTAACCATCATAGCCCGAGGATTATTGAATATCATACTAAGAAAATAAGGAGAAAATATCAGTGAGAACCAATTCGAATGATTAATGGGATAATTAGGTGTGTAACTACACCAAATGAGAGAATTCATCTATTGATTGTTTCAATTGACATTGGTTTCAATGTTGGAACACAAGAATTTAATGTTTTTAAGGTAATTAAGAAGCCAATTATTATTATCTCTTTCTCTTACTTTTTCATTAAATGAATATTTTCCCAACATTTTAGAAATATATCTGTAAAAAATATTTTTTTATATTTATAATTAATATTCGTATATTTTATATCTTGATAAACATAGAATATGGAGGTAATCCCACATGGGTTTACCCTTCTATAAGAAAACCCATAATGTGATGGGTTTACCCAGAAAAGGTAAACCTACTATGACATTGGGTTTTACTATTTTTTAGGTAAACCCATTTTATCGTGAGTCTACCCTTAACGAATTAGCTAGAGGTGTTGTTAGGTGAGAAAGTGTTAAGTATCAATGATAGATTTAAACACTTTTTCGATAGATTATTAAGATGATCAAATAGACATTTAGAATAACGAATGGCCAAACGAATATGATTCTTCTAGTAGTGGTAAGTTATCAGAAGATGATGAGGTAGTTGTAATCTATAATCATCATCATTAGTGTCAAATGAGGCGTATCTAGGGTCATCTAGTGAATTAGAAGTTGATGAGGGAAAATAGTTATAAGCCAAACATTTCACATTCAATCAAACATGTTATTAGTTAATGTCTGAGGTCATAAGTTGTTATACAACGATCACGATGGATGCTGTAAAATTAGCATGTGATTCATTGAGAGTATAGCTAAAGACAATGACATCATGTAATCGGCTCAAAGGGAAACTTATGTTGCGTGATGTTAGTGCTCTATATCTTCAATCAAATGTGCAACACACCATCCTTTTTGTTGAGCAGTTGAGATCATTGTTACCACAAGTGCATATTAACAACTTATTACAAGGAGTCTCAAAGGAACTTTATGCGTATTATGTTATAGTTGAATCGTTAATAGTAAAAATCATGGGATCCCCCTTCTATATACTAAGAAATATCTTAAAGCATGTAATTATATTACGAATGAACAGAAGAATACAAAAGCCTTGCTGACATAATATCTTATCATTTCCATGAAGCTGGGTGATGTCTTAGGTGAGATTCAAGTGTGATGGAAGTGTCGATTAATCAAGGAAAAAAAAGATATCACTGCAGAAGAATATGTTTGCCATAGATATGGAGCATCTCGACGAAGAGGACGAGATATTCGCCGAGCTCGTGTATCTAAGAAGTGTGGCTATGAGTTTTGTGTAGTGGTCATGCAAATAGGTTCAGGTGAATTCAATAAGAAAATAATTGTTTGCAGCCCCCACTCAGGTCATGATGTGCTTAGAAATTTTCCTAGGGTGGTGGATGGATGCCTTAATGATCTCTTTGATGTCGAGTGTGTCAGACATGTTGTGAAAATGTGTCCGTAAACAAAAAATATATTAAATTAATGCATCTACAGTTGACAAAGTTGTATATAGATTTTTCATGCTTCCCAATGAAATACATAATTGTGCTTGTAAGTTAAACATAAAAAAAAGTTCTCTAATGACGATTGGCGTCTACATTGATAGAAGTAAGAGCATGACCCAAGAAGTGAAAGTATTATACGTGCTGCCATGTATCCCAAGAGATAAATTGGTCAGAATGCAATTGATAAGTCTTGGTCAGAATACAACGCAATTAAAATGGTGATTGAGGAGGATCCTTCAAGTTGGAAGATTGAAAATGGTATTCAAATTTAAATGCATTGTAAAATATTGTTATGTTGGTTTTGGGTGAAAAAGACTGGTAAATTACTTACTCCCGAAAGTGTCTTTACTTAAGAGAATCTATTTGTATATTTCTATATGTTGTTTGATGCAATGTCTAACTGAGGAGAGGTTTGATGCTTTATACAAAACCATAATAATTGAGTTTAGAGATGTGAAATTTGTTGTTAATCTACTCGAATGTTCATGGTGTAAATTGGGATGTGTTTGGACGTTCACTTATCATTCCAAAATATACACTTATCATTCCATCCAAAGAGTAAGTAGTGAAAATATATGCAACTAATTTCAACTTTTAAGAATTATTAGCAATGTTAATTGAAGGTTTATTAATATTTATTAAAGACGTTAATAGGTTGAGTTCTATGAGCTGGAAGTCAAATTCGATTAGTTCAGACCTTACATTAGGGAACTATAAAGTTCTTTAAAAATGTTACTATAGATAATATCATATCATAATTACTTACTTGTGGACCATTTTTTTGTGACAATTAAAGAAATTAAATGGAATCCAATCCATGATGTATCTTGTATAAAGGAGGTAGCTTGTGACTAGTAAGAAGTGATGGTGGCAATCATCATAAATGTCATGTTGAACCTGGAGAAAGAAATACTAGTTAACAGTTAAGTATACACTTTAGTATCTTTGGCAAATTGAGAAAACAGAAAGACTTCCTTTGAACAAAAAGCCAACATCAAGCTATGTGTTGACCCATAAACCACCAAATTTGGCTACATTCTTGTGTCTTAATCTGGATAAACACAAGGAACATGTCTCAAAATTGAGGAGCTCCACAAACGCTCACATGCTCTTACGATGACCGTTAACGAAATGCAAATCTTGGTAAGTAATGTGTGTTGTTTTATGCATATTCAATGGTCGACCGAGTGGGGTCATCACGCCATGATCTCGAGCGAACAAAGCATGCATGGTGGACAGTTATGAGGCAAAACCATTTCACAAGATTTGCTGCCAACATGGCATGCCATTGCGCGTGTATGTATACGTTGATTGCATGCATCGATCGATGGTCTCAACAGATGTCGTCGTGGTGGGGAACATCGCATGCGACAAGCGGTTAGCATGCTTCAACTAAGTTTAGCAGAGAAGACATGTTCAGAAGAGATCTAAGGGTGTCAGTTTCTGTTTCATTGATTAGAGCATGGCGAGATCTAAATGTTGCAGACACAGGGGAAATGAGCCACATTTCCATTGCAAGACGACTATTATTATCATCGTCATCACCATCACCATCATCGAGGAGGAATCTCGTGAGAGTCAAGGAAAAGAAGAATCCGTGTAATCCGGACAACTGGGCCACACTGTTTACGGATCGAGCTCAGTCTTGTCTCCTTGTTGCCAATAACAAACAGTTCTTCTCCTTCTTCCTCTTTTCTATACCAAGCCAAAATCCTATCATCAGTTATCGAAGTGTCGACAAACGAGCTCCAGTGAAAACTTTATCAGCGTTTGTGTGTGTGTGTGTGTGTGTGTGTGTGTTCATTCACAATCAGGTCAAAACCGAGTCACTAGATCCAATAATAAATAGAAATCATCAAAATTAATCGATCGAGACGAAAACGATTCGTGTTTATTGATCGATAGGCGAAATTGCAAAATTACAAAATTACGTTTTAACACCCACCAAAACTAGAAATTACAAGTTCACGCCTAGTTTTTTAAAAGTAATGTGTAAACGGTCGATTAACGCCAAACCAGTACTTGCGAGCTTAATCATCGTCATGTTAACTAATCGATTAACCCTCAGTTCATGGATCGACAATCAATTATCACATTAATCGATTAATCGGATTTTAAGAGGGCTACGATTTGTTCATCGAATATAGCACGGGAACCGATCAGGATCAATTAGTGAGAAGCGAGATTGGGAATAAAATCAATTAACGTTCTATTAGCGGAATTGAATTGGGTGTTAATTTTTAGTGGAAGAGAACAGTTGGCGTTTTACTTTGTAATTTCTGATTTCAGCAGGCGTTAAAATGTAGCTTATAAATTTGTAACCTATAATTATTATTCTTTTGTTTTGCTTAATTTTGTGGTCCCAGATTCGAAAAGAAAAACAGTTAGATTAAAAAAAAGCTGGAATTTTCGAATTAAAGGAAGAGAGAGAAAAATAAAAACGCGAAGAAAAAAGCGAAGGAAAAAGGGAGAAAAAAGGGACGCAAAAAGAAAAGGAAAACGCGGATAAATTAAAGGAAAAAGAGAAGAAAAAAAGCCGCCAAATCAAAAAGGCAAAAAGAAAAAGGGCCGCAATAAATTTGCACGGAATTATTATTATTTCTTTTTTGGAAGAAACGCGGGAAAAAGCGAACGAAAATTTAATTTTCAATAAAGTGTTTGTGGGGAAAAAAAGGGGCCGCAATTTCAATTCGCGAAAGGTCTTATTATTTATTATTATGGGAAAATTACCGAAAAAAAAAGAGCGCCTAGCAAAATTACAGATTACATTTTAACGCCTATCAGAACTAGATAGAAATCACAAATTAACGCCTAGTTCTAAAGATCGACGCCGCAGTCGATCGATCGATCGATCGACGCCGGATCAAGCAGCCGCGAATTCAACCGGCATCAAATCAGACGATCGATTGAGGCCTGATCACTCGACGAAAGCCAAGTTACGGCGTCGATCTCGATCGATCTCGATCGACCGATCGGATTCCAGAATGACCCAGCTTTAGCCGGCCGAATGCAAAATGCAGAGGAAGCGAATCGAGATCGGGATCGAGGAGCGGGGGAAGCGATTTTTACGGAACGGAACCAAATACCAGCGGAATGAATCGGGGGGCTGATCTTTCAGTGGGGAAGATCAGATCAGGCGTTAATCTGCTGTTGCTGTTGCTGTTGCTG
>JBBBWG010005002.1:21945-43167 GCA_037176905.1 Azolla pinnata
GAATGAATCGGGGGGCTGATCTTTCAGTGGGGAAGATCAGATCAGGCGTTAATCTGCTGTTGCTGTTGCTGTTGCTGCTGTTGTTATTATTGTAATTATTATTATTGTAATTATTATTATTGTTATGTTATTTATTTTTTGAAAAAGCGCGGGAAAAGGTCGAAAAAGTGACTGAGGGGGGAAACATGTGGCGTGGGTCTAGAGAGAGAAATTCTAGAGAGAGGAATTCTAGAGAGAGGATGTGGAGAGAGGAATTCTAGAGAGAGGATGTGGAGAGAGGAATTCTAGAGAGAGGATGTGGAGAGAGGAATTCTAGGGAGAGGATGTGGAGAGAGGAATTCTAGGGAGAGGATGTGGAGAGAGGAATTCTAGAGAGAGGATGTGGAGAGAGAATGTCTAGAGAGAGGATGCGGAGAGAGGAATTCTAGAGAGAGGATGTGGAGAGAGGAATTCTAGAGAGAGGATGCGGAGAGAGGAATTCTAGAGAGAGGATGTGGAGAGAGAAATTCTAGAGAGAGGATGTGGAGAGAGAAATTCTAGAGAGAGAAGTTAGAGAGAGAAATTCTAGAGAGAGAGAGGTTAGAGAGAGAAGTTAGAGAGAGAAGTTAGAGAGAGAGTGTGTGTGCTCGGCTTTCAGTTCTCGGAGAAGAAGAAGAAGAAGAAGAAGACGAAGAAGAAGAAGAAGCTTCAAGGAGCTTTCATCGCCATAGCCACGCACGTGCGAAGCTCTCTCTCTCTCTCCGTTTCCTTCTCTGCGTCCTCCATCGCCGTCTCCATCTCCATCTCCATCTCCATCTCCATCTCTCCGTCTCCGAGCTCTCCGCTGCTCTATATATGTCTTCGTCTTCGCCGTATCCGTGCTTCCTTGGCCTCCGATCCTCCTCCCGTCGCTTCTGAAGATCGGCCCAAAGCTTTCCTCTGCTCAAGCTCCCATGGCGATGGCTGCTGCTTCTCCTCCTCCTCCTTCGCCGTCTTCTTCCCGCTCATCGGATTGGGATTTCTCTGCGAGACTGATGCTTGCACCGTACTGAGCGAAGAGGGAGCTCGGTAGCGTTTTCTCTCTCCCCCATTCTCGCTACCGCCGCCTCTTCCCTGCGCGTTTCTTCCTCCCTTCCTTCCTACGCTTCGGCCTGAACCTGTCTCGATCGAGCTCTTGCCTTGCTGCTGCTGCTGCCGCTCTCACGCTTCTTTCCCATATGCTTTGTTGAATCTGAAGGCGCCACCGGGAACGCAGGCCCCAAGGCCGCCATGGAGAAGCTTCCTTCCATGAAAGGCTTCGAGATCGGTAGCAAGGACGTGGACGACGAGGCTCGATTGCGATGGCGCGAGCAGACCTTGACCTTCAATCCCAAGCGCCGCTTCAGGCACACGCTCAACGTCGAGAAGCACAAAGAACTGGTACCACATCCTTCCTCAAAGCTCCGGTTTTGCATAACTGCTGCTTCTCCCTTCTTGCTTCTTGCTTCTCCCTTCTTGCTTCTTGCTGCTGGCTTCTTGCTGCTTGCTTCTGGCTTCTTGCTGCTTGCTGCTTGCTCCTTGTCGTCTTTGTCTTTCCGTTTTCGCTTGTTTCTGCTCCTTCTTTTCTTCTTTCCTGCATATGGCTTCTGATAGAGATGGATTGATCCTACGACCTCCTTCTTCGTCGTCGTCGTCTTCAGTCTTTCTGCTTTCGCTTGTTTCTGTTCCTCCTTTACTTCTTTCCTGCATATAGCTTCTGATAGAGGTGGAGATGATCCTACCACCTCTGGGAATTATTCCGGGAAGCTGAAACAAACGAATCAGAGAAAATCCATGGGAATCGGTTTCATCCACGTGATTGCATGCACATCTTCCTTTCTTCCTCTTTTACACAGGCTTGTAAAGTGGTGTGGATATGCGAAGCTTCCGCACAACCTTTTTCTTACTGTGAGGTAGATGAGGATCATTGTATCCTGTATTTTCTGCGCAAATGTTTTACTGAGGGTAGCTGAGAATGCCCCAGCTTCGGCAGTTTCACAGAAACAATATATAAAAAATTCATGACAATTGAGCACACGCATTTCTCTCTGCATAAAGATTTACAGTATTGTAAAGGTTTTACAGATTCATAAAGAACTGTAGATGGGTGCAAGGCTGCAGTTTTGCAGTTTTGTGCAGACCTTTAGGCCAAATTTGAGGTACGTGAGGAGGAATGTATCCAGCACTGTGTATGAAATGGCAGACTAGAAAGATCAATCTTTGACTCTTGATTTTCTAGCAGACTAGAAGGAAGTTTTTTGCATCTCTTTCGGTGGTTATTACCATGAGTTTATACGTCTGAAAATGTGTTCCCCTATGCTGATGAATGCCGTCACCTGTCACAACACCCACATGTTTTGAGACAGTGGGAACTAAGGAAGTGCAACGTTTTTCAGAGATATTAGGTTGGAGTCTTGATCATCACAAAGAAATATCATGTTTTCCGTTCACTCTTCTATTCACTAGCATGTCGACATCTACTCACTCACTAACCCACAGCAGAGTAGGGGTGAACCAATGTTTTTTCAGGTGAGTCTTTAAAACTTTTCTGGCCAATGCTTGTGATCGATTCCCTTTGCTCGCAACTGCATGTGCAATTGCAGGAAATTTACAGTCATTTCTTGCCCGTTCCTTCACCAAGGAAAGAACACCTTTTGTATCTCACTAATGATATTTGACCTTTGAAGAAAGATAATAATGAAACCTTTTTTTTTCTCTATTTCGACCTCCCTCTCACTCGCAAAAAGAAAATCGGGGAAGGGAAGAAACACCCAGGTGTATGTATGGAGTTCCCACCTTTCATATTTTAAATGCCTTTTGGATGTTTCTATTAAATGAGCAGGGTTTTATTTTGGATAAATACCACACTGTTCCATTCTATACGCTTAAGAATACCAATAGGAGATTTTAAAAGAGTGCATCAACACTGACAACTCACATTTGTTCTCTTACCATTGTACAAACAGATTCTTCGTAAATTATAGTACTATACGGTGATCTTTCATCATACTAACTTGTTTGGTCGTAATGTCAGATGAACTTATTTTTGCATTACTCCAATATATTGGTCAGAACATTAGGAGTTTCCCAAGTCAGCCAAATATCACACCATGGATCAGTGTTGGTTTCCTGTGTATCTATCGTCCAATCAGCTTGCACAATGTGGTGTTCATGAATGTAGTTGGCGTCAATGGACCCAATGTCTCTCATATTCGTGCATTTTATGGTCTCCAAATCCTCTCTCGCCCTCCACGACCATTGTTGCAAGATCTTATACACTAGTTAAGATTCAAGAATTGTGCATGATACATTGTTGAGATGAGATGTTAGGTGTGATGTTGACTGGGTAACTAGTAAATACCATCCGAAACGGATGTATAGTTAATTCCAAAATTCTCTTTCCTCTTTGGAAGTGGATACAAATTATTGTATGCCGAGTTTAATACTAGTGGGAAATGCTGTAAACGAATATTCAGGAAACTAGATATCGAGTGATGAGGAGTGTAGAATGTGGAATTTGGATTGGCATTTGATGAACTATAATGAAAGCTGAACAATCGGGGGCTAGAAGTTCCTTTAAATTTCTTCGGTTTCGTAAAACAGCACAGAAGAAGCTTATGCTAACAACGGACATATGACTCATCTTCATGCTTTTCATCATTTGTTCCAAAATCTTTGTTTTACTGCAGCAAACTGCACAGAAGAAGCTTAAAGCTGGCATCACAGTAGCCAGGGCTGCATTCAAGTTTATCTCAGGTCTGAGGGATTCATTGAAGTGCAGAATGTTCTATATAACTAGATAATCCTTCATTAGAATAGTTTTAAAACTCTGCGTTAATATTGAGAGTAAATCATTTACAGGGATTGCTGGTCCAGACAAAGAAGCTCTAGCAAAAGCTCAAGAATGTGGTTTTCCTATCTATGCACAGCAATTAGTAGGATTGAATGATAAAATCAATCAATACAATGCACTGGGAAGGCTTACTGGTATCGCCGAAAAGCTGGGAGTTGCCACTTTTGATGATGGTATCAAAGGAACCGAGGAAGACCTTAGAAGGAGACGGAAACTTTTTGGGCCAAACACTTACACAGAGAAGCCTCCAAAGGGATTCCTGGTGTTCATCTGGGAAGCAATGCAGGATTTGACACTGATGATCCTAATTGTTTGTGCAATCTTATCGCTTATTATAGGTATATCAACTGAAGGTTTGAGTGACGGCTGGCATGACGGTGTAGGCATCCTGATGAGTATCCTTATTGTGGTCCTCGTCACAGCGACAAGCGACTACAGGCAGTCTCTTCAGTTCCGAGACTTGGAAAAAGAGAAGAAAAAGATATTCATCCAGGTAACTCGTCAAGGCTGTCGCCAAAAGGTTTCCATTTATGACCTTGTAGTTGGGGATGTGGTGCATCTGTCAGTAGGTGATCAGATCGCCGCAGATGGGCTCTACATCAGTGGATTTTCACTTGCAATTGATGAATCAAGTCTAACAGGAGAGAGTGAGCTTGTGTATCCTACACCTGAAAAACCATTTCTGTTGGCAGGAACAAAAGTTCAAGATGGGTCTGGAAAAATGCTGGTGACTTCTGTTGGGATGAATACAGAATGGGGTAATCTCATGTCCAGCCTCAGTGAAGTTGGTAATGAAGAGACACCCCTGCAAGTCAAGCTTAATGGTGTGGCTACTCTTGTGGGGAAGATTGGACTTGGCTTTGCTATCTTGACTTTTGTGATTCTGGTCTTTAATTTTTGTTGTAAGAAGGAGAGTTTAACAGTTTGGTCTGGCGAAGATGTGGAAGATATTGTGGAGTTCTTCACTATTGCAGTGACTATTATCGTAGTTGCTGTGCCGGAAGGCTTGCCTCTTGCTGTAACCCTAAGTTTGGCTTATGCAATGAAACAAATGATGAAAGACAAAGCCCTCGTTCGCCACCTCTCTGCATGTGAAACAATGGGATCAGCAACATGTATATGTAGTGACAAGACAGGAACCTTGACAACCAACCATATGACTGTAGTAAAAGTATGGGCAGGAAATGGAGTTCATGAGCCTGAGAAGGTAACTAGTTTGTCCAAGCAATGCTTGGACATCCTTCTTGAAAGCATTTTTCAGAACACAAATGGAGAGATTGTCGAAGCTAATAATAAGCTTGAGCTTCTTGGCACCCCAACTGAGACTGCAATTCTAAGTTTTGGACTGAATTTAGGTGGTGCCTTTCAGAAAGTGCGTGCACAATCAACAATTATCAATGTGGAACCATTCAATTCGGCAAAGAAAAGAATGTCAGTCCTGTTGAGATTGACTGATAATAAATTCCGTGTGCATTGCAAAGGGGCTTCAGAAATTGTTCTTAACATGTGTGACAGTATTATGGATAGTGATGGTCAAGTCAGTCTTCTAGGTGATGAAGAAAGGAAAAACTTAGAGAGGGTGATCGACACTTTTGCTAAAGATGCATTGCGAACATTATGCCTTGCATTCAAGGACATAGAAGGTGAAGCTTACGCCGAATCAACTATCCCAGAATCTGGTTATACATGCATGGCAATAGTTGGTATAAAGGATCCTGTACGCCCTGGAGTTGTTGATGCTATTAAACTGTGTGCTCGAGCTAGTATAAGAGTGAGAATGGTAACAGGAGATAATATTGAAACTGCGAAGGCCATTGCTCGAGAATGTAACATCCTTACAGATGATGGGATGGCAGTGGAAGGACCAGTTTTCCGGACATGGACTGAGTCTGAGATGATTGAAAATGTTCCAAAATTGCAGGTACCTTTATACTATGCTCTCTTACTAGCACTTGTATGTGTCATTCACCTAGTTATATGTATATTCTCAAGCATGCTTTTGCAAACCTCTTGTTTCATCCTGCAATCTTGTTTCACTTTGCTGCCAGATTGTTTACTTATTATTGTCTCTTCATCATTTGTTTTATATGTCTGTTTTTACTGACGAGGTAGCTAAGGGCATCTAAATTTGTGCCTGACTAATCTTCATCAAGTTTAAGTCTCATAGCCTTGGTTTTTTCTGTTACTCATAGGTTATGTCAGAGATGAACGTATAAATGTGTGGATCATGATTATTCTACTTTCTACTATCAGGTTATGGCCAGATCTTCACCAGCTGATAAATTGCTGCTAGTAAAACATCTAAAACGGGAGCAGAATGTAGTCGCTGTTACTGGTGATGGGACAAATGATGCACCTGCATTACATGAGGCAGATATAGGATTAGCCATGGGAATTGCGGGTACAGAGGTAAAGTATACAGTGACAATTGAACAGGAAGAAATTTCTTTTGATTGATAACAGCAAGTTCGAACTTCAAGTATGTTCATATGGTCATGGTTTCATTGTTCAGGTCGCCAAGGAGAGTGCTGATATTATCATTCTGGATGATAATTTCTCTACTATTGTGACCGTAGCTAAGTGGGGCCGTTCAATTTACACCAATATACAGAAGTTTGTTCAGTTTCAGCTGACTGTAAACCTTGTAGCACTTCTCTTGAATTTCTCCTCTGCTTGTTTGACTGGTACTAAAAATAATTTATTTTCAGTGTCATGCCCTATTGTGGAACATGTGCGGAGATATCCTTTTGTACGAATGTTTTTCTATAACATCCTTTGATTTATGCAAGTTGAGCCCTTGTACAGGGAAGGCACCTCTCACTGCCGTGCAACTTTTGTGGGTGAACTTGATCATGGACACCCTGGGAGCTTTAGCACTTGCGACTGAACCTCCGTACGATGAGTTGATGGATAAGGAACCTGTGGGGAGAAAGGGGACCTTGATCACGTTGGTCATGTGGAGAAATATTTTTGGCCAGGCAATTTATCAGCTGATTGTTCTTTGGCAACTTCAGTCAAGAGGGAAAATGCTTCTCTGTTTGAATGGAGATGATGCTGAAGATATCTTAGACACCATGATTTTCAATACTTTTGTCTTTTGTCAGGTAATACTCAACATATTTTCTAATATGTCATAGGAATCCCTTGGTCTTAACTTTTCAACTCGTTTCAAAATTTTTAAAGTTAAATGGTATAATGGTTTATGGTACAGGATGGTTACTGCCTCCCTTGCAGCAGATTAGTCTAGCTTGACTTAAGAATTATCTGACATGCCTTTGCTTCTTCATTAGCTTTTTAAACTAGCTTAGAAATTGTCCAAACCAAAATCGGACATTAATCAATCATGTCCAGCATGTCTGGTCAACTAATAACAAAAGATAAGAGCTACCTTAAGATGTCCCTGATCTCAACAGTTTCCCTATGTTAATAAGGATCATGGTAACAAGTAATAAGGGTAGAACAATGTCCAAAGTAAAAAAACCTGGGGGATCTAGATTGAGTGGATCGATTATCCCACAAAGACTGCCAGAGGAGGATTTCAAATGACATCAATGCCCTTCATAGCGAATATGGTTAGAACAATGTCAGTGGAAGATTTCAGATGACATTAATGCCCTTCATAGTGAAAATGGCTAGAACAATGTCAGAGGAGGATTTCAAATGACATTAATGCCCTTCATAGTGAATCACCTTATCTATAATGCTTTATCTTGGGGAATATTACTTTGCATCCTTATGTATGTAACATTATATGTGACTACCTGTGAATTCCCAGCATCTAGAACAAGCCAGTTGAACTGTTAAGTTAAGCAAATGTATTAACCCATTGCGGTTCAACACATCAGCAGACTGCCCAGTTTTCACTATAAAGAAGATATAATCTATTACTATCTTACCATATCAAGGCAATTGTTTTCTGTGAATATCGTGATGAATGTGAATGAATACCTTCTTTTATAGCATTTACGGCAGTATAACTTCCAGGAGCCACCAACTCGTCCCAAGTATGACATTTGGTGAGCCATGTAAAGAAAGAACCTACGAAGCATAAGTTTGATAAGCCTTACAGACAGGAATAAGATATAATTGTAACTATAAAGAAAACATGCATACCTTAAGCAAACTCCGTAAACGGATATATAGATGCCCCACGCTCATGGATTGCCATAGGAAAGTATCACAAATCTTGGAAGCAGAGATGATCTATCAAATCTGTAGTAAGACGGAGTGTGAGGGACAGTATGAGGGGATAATGCTTCATGTTCTCCATTATAAGATGGCTCTGATGGCTACAGGCTATGTGCATACGATCAGCACACAGTCAGTAGATACCCTAAACCCTAAACCCTAAACCCTGCTCATACGAGCAGCATATAGGGAGAGAATGTGTCAGATATAGATGCTTTTTTCCGTTTTTTGCACAGTGATTGGGGAAGATATCAAATATAGATCATCACATGTCCCGTTAAAGCCTTCGGCCATGATTGACTGGGAGTGACTTCTCACCTTTTGAATGGGTGCTCATTGTTGTAGAGCTATACCTGACCCATTATGTGTTTGAAAGTATCAGGTGATGGGGTATGTGGTACAACTCGGAGCTTGAGAAATGCGTTCTTATTTTTTATGGTCTTTGTGGAGTTTCACTTAGGCAGGCTAAAAATAAAGCTGTCAGCTGTATTGTATGGCCATTTTGTGCCCATAGGAGTTAGACTCGTGTCATTTAGTATTACTGCACTTTACATGGTTTACTTTGTAAGATTGTTCTTAATGAAGTAGTTGAGGTACTTCTACAAAGAAAAATAATAATGAAGGGCACGAGAGAGAGAGAGAGAGAGAAATTGATATTTTGTTTTTGACACAGGTATTCAATGAGTTAAATTCCCGCGAAATGGAAAAGCTGAACGTGTTCAAAAACACATTGAATAATAAGGTATTCCTGGGGGTTATTTTCATCACTATTGTATTTCAAGTTATCATGGTGGAGGGTCTCGGAAAGCTAGCAAATACAGTACATCTCAATAAGGAGCAATGGCTCATCAGTGTGCTTCTAGGGTCTTTCAGTCTAGTTGTTGCCTTTGTGGTTAAATTACCAGCTAATGGCAACTGGAAGATCGTCAAGCAGTTCCTGGAAAAGCACTGGCTACAGTGTAGTGCTGTTATCGGTCTCATTTGTGTGCTTAGTTTGAGTTCTTTCTTGGCTGTCTACTTTTCCTGAAAATCAACAGCTCATCCAAGCTTGTATTAGTGCATCACAGCCCTCTATAGCTGACATTATAGTCTGTCTCTGTTTATGGGTTCATGGGCTCTTCATATATTTTGAAGGAATATTAGGAAGGTCGAAAAACAAGAATAATGGGTTCACTTCCAAAGTCCATGTTCATCTGCTCTTTAGATTCCACATATTCTAAACTGGAATATCGGGGGCAATGTGGGGTGTAAGTAAACATGGGAGAACTCAATAAGTCTGCAAACTAACATGCCATCACAAAATAAGGCAGAATGACGTCCTGTTCATTGTAATGTATAAATTGACAAAAGCCTTTCGGCATCTATTTGACAGAGATTGGACAGGTACATGGGATGTGTGAATTGGGTAAAAGTTGAATGAATCTTATTGCTAATGTCATACTGTGTCAATTGGTAAAGTTGAGTGGTGATCTATTCACGATAGATGAAATTGGTTTGATAAGAGCAACATTTAATTAGTCATATGGTTTCTATCTCTAATTAACTATATTCGTTTTTCAGTGGTGAAAATCAGTCTGATTTCGCGGATTCATTGCAAAATATTGATAATTGGTAACTCCCAAAAATCGCATGGTTGCTATCGGATAAATCTTAGTTGCTTTGTTTCAATTGAATTGAGCAAACTGTATTGCTGTATCTGCTTTGTTTGATTCCATCAAATGCAGAATAACAATGCATTTCTGTGAGAAATCATATCGGATTTCCTAACGTTAGGGATTTGAAGAGGCAATCGTATGAAGCTTTCATGGAAACCACGGTAAATACAACATCAAGAATCCTCACTAATCATGTAGATTCGAGAAAAATCAAGCTACACATAATGCTTTCTTAACCAAACCATTTGATCGAATATTCAGCAGATGGAGCAAGGCAATATTCCTTTTTATCGTAAAATCTCAATAAACTGACATTATTTGTACACACCATCTTAGACTCTAGATCTCATCAGTACCATGAGAAAATGCAGGCTGATTCATTTTACTGAATGCTACAAGCTTGATGCTTCTAGCCAAATCCCTTATTGCCTGATAAACCACCAAGAGACTATTCTTTCACAAAAAAACTGGTCATGAGAATCCCAAGATAACCATGGTGGAACAGAACTCCCATGACAACCATGGTGGCATACTTTCAATTATAATGGCAAACCGTCAACAGGCACCCAAAGAATTTCAAGAAAGAAAGTCAGCAAGAGAAGAAGAGGCAGATGAACTTGCCTTTTCAAGTGGCGTAGCATCAGGAGCTTTGCTTTCAGTAGCACTTAAATTATCAAAGGCTGAAATTTGCATAAGATCAGTGGATGCTGATGTCTGGATGAGATTCGGCTGTGAACTGCTCAATGAAAGCTGCGAAATTCCAGAAGAGAGCACTTGTTCGATGCTTGCTGCTGGTTGTGGTTGAGTAGCCAGAGCCTCTGGGATACTATTCATCATTGGGGCAGAAATACCATTTGAATAATTTGGTACTAGATTAGTAGCAAGCTGTTGAATATCAGGGGAAGGAGCTGCCAATGGTTGTGTTGGTTGTGTTGGTTGTGTTGATGCAGTAAGTGAAATAGTGGATTGTATCTCTTCTTGCTTTGCAGTGGGACCTTCAAGTAACAATGGCTGACCAGATTGTACTCCATTAGGTTTCACTGCCATAGCTTTAGGGCCTTCTAGTAACAATGGCTGACCAGATTGTATTCCAGTGGACTTCATTGCATTAGATTTCAAAGGGGCAATGGCAGTGTTCCCAATCAAAATGTTGCCAGGAGGGACAATCTCAATGAGTGGTTTCCGGTCCGTTGACGTGAGTTCTTTCAGGACTAGATCATCGGTTGACACCTGATTCGCGGACTGAGAAAAGGCTGGGCTGGATTGCTTCAGCGGAACCAACCCACTATCCTTCTCGAGAATTTGATTCCACGATTGAAGAATGGTTTTCAACGTTGCTCTTCCATGTGCCTAAAACATGACCAGAAATGTCAGTTACCCTGAGAACGAATTCTGACAAAACGTCGAGACGGACACATGGTGTTGTTAGAAATGATCAAAAAATAGGGAACATCGATTCTAAGAGCCAAAAGAGTTTTTGCATACATGTGCATGCATGGCAGCTTCAGGGTACATTCCTGTTTCTTGCCATGCTTTTTCTAGAAGAGAAGAATCGCCAAGTAGAGCTGCTCCGAGTGCACCTTCCCGGCCCTGACCAGCTGCAATCATTGTGTTCACTAGGACCTGGAAAAATCGAAATCGAATCTTATCAAGAACGAAAAGGCACTTCAAACACGAGCATCGACATGCTTGATCATATTATTAAACCAAGAAGACGCTAGCACAGGTTATTGCTAAAAATTAAGCTAAGAGAAGGGGACAAACTTTGCTTCGGGTATCCCTTAACTATAGCTCATAAGTATCACACAAGTCCTAAATGAATGGCCAAACAATTTCAACACGTTCCCAGAAATGTTTGTCCATAATCCGATAACTTTAGTTCTGTCAGTTCTTACTTGGCTCATCTCCATTATTAAACAGCTAATGCACTTATATGTTCATTCTTTCCTCAACTTCTTTAATCATCCCCAGTTTTACTCTTTTGAACAGTTAAATTGTGGAGGAACCGTTAAACATAGAATTTAAAGCCATATTTTGGGGGAAAGGAGTCACATTCGGTGCAATTTTCATTACAAAACAGCATGGGCTTACCCCTAAGCGTGTAAGCTCCCCGTGAGATGCCAATCTTAATGCCAAGCCACGAAGTTCTTGTGTCCGCAGAGCACCCTTTATTGCCCCAGCAGCAGCAAGCCTTCTAAGAGCTTCTTTCGCAATCTGCGACTGTGCTGTTGCATCAGCAGCATCAATCAGATCCAGGAATTCCTTTGCATATTTGATGATACCCTGTACAGCCTCAATGTTTTTCTCATCTATTGTTGGTGCTGACAATACTCCTTTTATACTACTTGGCACACCCGTTTCTTCTCCGATATTTCTGCTATTGCTAAGGGTCAGCAAGCTCTGGAGAGCCCTTTTCAGATCATTGCTTTGCATTGCAAGTTCAAATTCGAGTCTGTAATACAAACAGCATAGCATATAAATCAACGATTCGCATTAATTAAGATAGCAAATAAGTTTGAACAAGCACCTTTTGGAAATCCCTGGCAAATGCAAGGCCTCAGTTGCATAACCCATACCCAACAGAAACTGTGCCAGATCATCATGGTGCTCCCTACCCAACCGTGTTGCCCTGCAACAAACCTACGATGAGATGTTGCTTACAAACATTAATGTGCACCACCAAGTTGTAACAAAAACTTACCATTTCACAGCACTGATAGCATCACCATATGCTGCCAGGCATCTGCAACGAATTCCTGGATGCCCTAAGGCAATAGCATGAGCTGTCATGTACCTACATTGATTCCAGCGCACTACAAGCATGAGCCCTCGCATATCCTCAAGGTTTTTGGAGATAGTAGGAATGACGTTTCAGTTAATGGGATTCTTTCAAGAGAAAGATGAACAATGAATGCTAGCTTAGAACTTCAAGGAATAACTATACCATATATGTATGTATGTATGTATACATCCTGCAATAAAAATACAGATATACTTTCCATTCAAAAATTCAAAATATTTGACCAAATTTCTTGTAAGCCCTTGACTGCATGTATTTTGGTAGAAAGCCCTTGATGTATGACATGTCATCAATAAAACTGCTATTTAACGATAAGAGCGCGACAGGAACTCTTGCTTTTCCATTTCATCAATAGGAAAGACAAATCAGTAATAATCAAGGTGCTCCAGAAAAATATTACACCTGACATAACTGAAAACGAAACTTGTAGAGAATCATTAATGTCTTCACAAAGAGACAACGTGGAATGCAATTCAGACATACACAACTAGCCAATAACAGCATCAAGTACATATAATTGAGCTTGGCATGACAAAAACTGATTAAAAATTTCAGATTTTTACCTGTCAATCAGCCAAAGCACACCGTCTCTAACGCCAACCACCACAAGTGGCCCAACTGGGCGTTTTTGCTCCTGTGGCAAGCGGGCAATCGCCACAGATACACCCCCACCTGCAACTGCAACATCGGCACCTGGTTTCTTATCATCGGGCTCCTTAGGCAATCCTTCTACTTCAAGTCTTGGAAACCTAGGTGACATTATAATAGGAGGTATCGTTGGAGCATGTTGGAAGGAAGCTAACCGAACCACCTGCAAGTACAAACTACAATTCATGATAACTATTTGAAGATATATTTTTTCTTTTTAGACTAATAGATCATCTGGCCTCTTAAAGACTATTAGTCCATACCTGTAGCATTGGCGGCCTTAATGGTATTCTCTCTGGCGGTTTCAGTTGTGCAGGTTGATCTACTGTTATCAAGGCCAATTCACCATGCTCTGCAACAGATTTAGCTTGTGATTCTTTAGTTTTCATTTCTTCTTTTTTCCTCTTTCTTTCCAGGTCTATAGCAGTAATCCCAGCGTCTACAAACACACACCTATGAAAGCATATGGACAAAATGAGTATTGTCAATATTGAAAAGATAGGTTTAACCAGAACAGCTTACATAAGTCCGCTATTTCTAACCCCAGACAAAATCAAGAGATTCCTTTGCAATCAGCAAATGTTTCATTCCTATGATCATGCCATGACACTTTCAACATCCACTATCACATAATTCCTTGTACATAGCCTCGCTGAGATCTTATTAGTTATATCTATTTTATTTTATTTTATTTTTAAGAAATGGAAACACTTAAAGATAAATTTTCTTGTTTGGTCTTACAGGCCTCTTAAAAGACCTTAATATTACTTTCTTTCTTCCTAGATTCTACTCATGCAAACAAGAATATCAGTTACAATATTCTCCAATATAAATTATACATAAATAACTATTCCACATTACAAGTCTAAATAACCAATCACAATTTACACTATAGTGTGATTGAGCTAGTAGATTACTCTATTGTTGTTAAAGTTGCCAAGAATAGCTGGCGACGGTGCCATACACCACCCGTAGATCCAGCAATCGCAACATTCCCCAAGTAACGATATTGTGGCCGCAGGGAAGAAATAACAACATAATGTGGGTATGCAAAAGCACAGTACTCAACAGTATCATCCCATGCAGTCCACTCTGGTTGAGGTAATAAAGCACCAATTGGCTTGAATGTCTCCCAACTGACAAAAGAAAAAGCCATAGACTGTCTAAAACAGGTCTACAATAGCTGACCTATGGAGACAAGATCGCCAGCATAAACGATCATCTAAACTGTTGCAGAAAATCTGCTTGTACCTGTAAAGCTGAAAGTTTGAAGGTGACTCAGCCTTGGTATTGTCATCGAGTTCTGGGGCAACACCAGATATTCCAACTGATGTTGCACTTGGAAAACTTAAGCGCCTAGGGAATTTATACGCCACCCCAAGAAGGGCCCCTCCCTGGAGTCCTATTACCTGTATCAACGGTTCACATAATCATTGATACATCACAGCACATACATTGATCATACTTTACTCATCACGTACTCAGCATCATGGTTGTATATACATGGATAGCATCTTATGTGTATATCTGCCATAGGGTAAAATCCACATTGATGGGCTATGCCCTCCTAGAATATCTTCAACGCGCAGATTGGAACAAGCAAAAAAATCGCAAATCCCAAGTTCTGGGTTATGTACCCAAATGCCATAGCTCAGCCCACAAAAGAACAAAAAGAAGGGGCAAATCAACCATATAACTGCAAGAATAGTGTGCATTTGTTCTTTTGGGGATTGGAAATTGTTTTTAAATGGGTATTTTAAAGTTATTAATATATTCAGAAAAAAAATCTTAGAATTACCGGCTCAGCTCTCCCTTCAATAGCGCGAGTTAATTGATTGGCACTTCCATCATCTAGAATGATCCGAATTTGCACTGTGGCCGATGTAGCTGCATTGGCAGCAGCAGCTGCTGCTGCTGCAGCCTGTGCAGCAGCTTCTTTTGCTTTCCTACCTTTTGTAACTGGAGGCAATCTAGGTGCTAGAGTCGTTTCAAGTAATGCATAACGCTCTTTGCAAGTGTCCCATGCGAAGTACTTTGCGGATCCAGAATCGACTATAGACCAATCTGCTACTTTATAGATAGTAAAATGTGGTATTTCTGGCCACACCACAGCCACATACCTAAATTTTGATTCATCATTCGTAAGTAAATGAGATTGGGTGTTAATAAAAGAAAAGGGATGCTTATAAACACAAATGAAAGAAAGAGGACCCACTTGCCAGATTTGCTCACTGAAAGATGAGCATAGACATCATATGGCACATTGCCAATATGTTTTTTGCTTTGCTTCACTTGCATGTGTGATGCCTCTGATGAGTCGTGTCTGGGACGTGCTGTATCAACTACTGGCCCTGTGTTTGCTGCATTTAAGTTGAGTGGTGCTGAAAGCTGGAAAGAAAGAAGCCGTATCTCCTTATCCACGAGAAAAACTGCAGTGTGTTCCTTGCTTGTAGCTGGGGTTGGAAGTGCAACAGCAGGTGGAAGAGCCTTAGCATCAAACTCACTCAGGATCACACCATAGTTTGTCCCACTGGCAACAATATGTGGTTGCAGGGGATGAACTACCATGCAATAGCACTGCGAGCACACAAAGCACTAAGAAAGTGAGAAATTTATCACTAGCTAAGAGTAACACTATTTTGAGCATAAACACTATTAAATTTATGATTATTAAACCAGAGAACACTTACTACTCTCCCACAGCATAAACTGTTATGAAAAGTGAAAGTTGGACATTTTGTAGTAAAACAAATATGCCATGCTAATTAGTTTAGATACCTTCAACTTCTTGTTTGGGATGAGAGTACTCGCAGATATTTGTGATGATAAATCACAAAAAGGTCTTGTGATGGCACTATATGCTGATTGCTGGATGGACCTGAATTACACAGTTTCAAAAGATGTAAAATAACCATTCTGATCACGGAAGTTATCCATCTCAAACGTTACTTCTAAATCAATCTCATTTACCAGATATTGGAGTCTTTCACACATACAAGGATGTCAAGAGCTGGAGCTCGTGGATGACACCAAGATGCTACACTATGGCATGCGAGCTTGGCAACAGGTTTTATCCGTTTCAATTCCTGGACACAATAAGTTAAATAATCATAATGGTGTGATTACATTAATAATGGTCCATCTGCTCTTATCGTGAAAACTAGTACCTTGAAGGAGATTGTATCCCAGATTGCGAGGGTCTTATCTGCACCTATTGTGATAAGCTGTGGTGCACCTCCAAGAACTCTGGCTAGCTCAATGGCATATACACCTCCATCATGGGCCTTTGAGAATTGACATAGTTTTTAATTGAAAAGACATAGTTTAGCCATCAAGATCCAATCATATCAAGAGATAATAGTACATAAAAAACTGAATTCCATCACCAGGAAGTATTCTATTTACAATTCATAACCAATACCTTGACGGTCTGCTTTGGAGAAATCTCACGCAACTCCTGCAATTTCTCTGCTGTCCAGAGAACCAGTAGACCATCACTCCCTCCAGATATAAGAAGTGACTTTATATGTCAATTCAAACTTAAGATAAGTAAGATGGAACTGCATAAACTTCACATTTACTATCACGTGCCTAATGCACTTATTGTAATGGTGTTTGAGATCTCCAAGAACGTTAGGCAGTTGCAGTGAATACACAGACGCTATTGTACACTTCTATATGGTACATTGTGATAGCCAACAGGCAAATAGCATATGTAGGATCAGCAATAGAATCTATGTGCACCATGCAAAAACGCACATTTGAGGTTTCAAACATTCCCAGATGTATGAAACAGAGATTTGAATAAAACCTGCCTAAATTTATCAAACAATACTATGTATATATGTACTGGGATTACCTCGCCAGAGGAAGATAAGAATGTCGTCAAGTATGTTACACTTCCTTTATGGCCCCCAACATACTTGCGTACAAGCTGCATAAGTATAGGTTCCGAAGTCATGACACTTGTTATGGCAGACCATCTGTGTAGGAATAAGAATTACAATAAATACCTGCCATGTCGCCAAGGATAGGACTCGGATTACCCCATCAGAGCCCCCGAAAGCAATCCATGGACCATCTGCTGTTGTTGATGACCGACTAAGGAACTCCATGCTGGTAATTGAGAAAGATTCAAATATATTTTTATTAGAGCTAATCATCACGTTTTCAACATTCTCAATACAGTGCAGATATGGAGCAATGCTCTGTTCAAATGCAGAATCCATATAGGTATTTAGATACCATTCATATACTCTTTACTTACGTCATCAATGAGTGGGAATGATCACAGAGTCAAGAAAGAAATTTCAATCAAATACTACATCACATATCATGATGTAGAGCTCAATCATTCACATATGAAAACACTACTTTGGGACATCCCTACAATGTAGATTCATGAGAAAAGTAGTGCAGGTGCCTATCACATACTGAGGTCCAATGGGAGAACTTAAAAAGTAATTAGTTACCTAGTTATTTGAATGTTAGTTAGGACATTCGATACACTGAGATCATGTGATCAAGATACAGAAAAACCAACAAACGAAATTATGTGTAGCTTGTGTTGTATATATGCATCAGATTCTCCGAGGAGATAACCATAAACCAGAAAATCAGTTTCTGTAAATAACTTTGTTCTTTGTTGTGCTGGAGTGACAAAAAGATAAGCCTCCAAAAAACTAGTTTTGATTAATGAAGAGAGAAATTTGAAAATTTGCATGACTATGACAAAAAAGTAAATATAAATATTCGTACATGACTTGAATTGATTTATGTACGCAATCAAACCTACTCTATGGGGGCTGAATATTTTTGCAATATTCTGGTGATTCTATAGAGTATTGTTGGCATGAAAGATGCATGGCAATACTTGAAAGTTACACTCAGATGAGCACAGATGTGAATTGACACAATGCTTTGTTCAACTTTATACAATGGTGTAACCGTACCAGAGTGGTGATTTGTTGTCTAGCATCTGTTTTGGGACATCTCGAGAACGCATTGTCACCATATCAAGAAATATAACCTTGTTCTCACAGCATATAACCAGAAAATGTCTTCCACGGAGAGCCTGGTAAGGTCCTCCAATAGAAGAAAATTGCTGGTTGACAACAGGAGCTTCAGCTGCCGCATTGCGATTGATCCATGAATGCCAAAAACGAACATCTTCATCGTAGAATTTGATCTGTTTAACACTTTACAATTTAGAAGGGAGTGTTTTGTTAGTAACAATTGTAACAGTCAAAGATATATAGAATCCTATATATGCATTGAGTTCATCATATATAGAATAAATGGATGAACAGACCTTCCCCCTGGAATTGCCTCAGTGATTTTCGACTTTGAATCTGGAACAAGCAAGAAAACATGTTTGCAATATAGTTAAAAGAAGACATTGACCTAAAAGAAAGAATGATTTCTCAGACAGATTTCAACTTTTTTCATAGGTCCACACATAAGAACAAAATTTTAAATGAGTGGTTGCTAAAGCTACAGCAGAAGGAAGAGACAGGTAAAGAAGACAAGCAATCTCTTTCTAATACTAAAAATGCCTTATGAGTCCAAAAAAGAACTTATACAACTTAAAGTTTCACTGTTCGCCGAGAACAACAAAAAAATCTAATTATAGCTAAATGTAAGATGCTAAAGCATCTTGATAGCTAAGTCACCCTGGAGCTTCTACTCCAAAATATCTCCACACGGGCCAACCCAAGATGGAGAGATCTCTAAATCGAGAGAACCATCTTTATTTCCCGGTAATAATGAGCTTTTTCTGTCAGTGACAAGGGTGATGAGGCACAACAAGTTGATATTGCCCCATCTATCATAATCCATCTCAGCTGTCCACGTCGAAACCCAATTTGTGCCACCACCGATCCAATCGAGGCATGGGAAGGATTGACGCGGCTGGACAATGTTGTGATAATTTTTTGCTGGTCCTTCAAAAACCACTCTCCATGTTTCACAATAGTGAGAACATTCCCATGCAGTGTTGGTTGTATTGCACTATCTTACTGTGGACTAAATCCTTGTGTGAATAGTCAGTCGTTAATAACAGCACAATGTTAAACATAGCACTCTTCGGATTCCAACTCTCAATGCAAATTTGTATGATCCAATCTATGGCGTGCATTATATGCTTATCTCAATGTTCCTTGTGCATATGAAGAGATGCTGAACTGTAAGAAGGATTGATGACAAAGCCATCAGGTGAAACGAGTAAAGAGATTTCATGTAGAGGGGCATCCGAGATACAAGATTGACCCAGATTATGTCATAATCAGTTTAACATTATCAATTTGATGTGAATCTAATTCCACATTGTTTATATTCAGGTGCAGGAAATTCGAGCTATGCCAGAGCGAAGTAAGGTGCATTGCCACGTGACTAACTCCATTCTTGTATTTCAGCTTACCGGATAAGATTTATCTTTGGGTTCAACCATAAACATTTACATTGGCATCTACAAAATGCCAGGCAGGAAAAAAAAAAGATATAGAAGTGGAGAAAGAAAATGGTATACTTAGACAAAAGAGACGGTTTTCTCTGATTCTCAGATCTCTGAAATCATAATTCACTCACTAATCTCGGCCAATTCTTCTTCATATCTAACGCTTAGATGTATTGAAGATATTCAGTTCCTCAACTACAGGCAGCAAAACTACTTCCATAAATGATCACATGCAATTCCACCCTTCAGTGTACTCCTACACCAGCGATGTAACTTGGAAGGCATTGTGGATTACATCTTATTAAGGTTCCCAGCCCAATTCCTTCATAACCTGTGATCCATCCGCACACTCAAAATGCATGATCATATAATTGGAGGCAAGGTAAGTAAATCAATACGTTGGGAAGGAAGTAGCTCCTGTATATCATTCCTCTCTGCAGCTGAGAGAAATAAAAAAATGGAAATTCTCCATGACATGGTCAAAAAAGGAGGAGATTTCTGTGAATTTGTGAGAAATGGAAGATCTCCTTCCGTATACTCTTACTACCATGGTACAGCTTGAAAGGCACGGTGTATATACATCTTATCAAAGTTACAGACCAAACTTGTCATGAGCTATATTAGATCTGCACCGCTTAATTTTCCAGAGAAACAAGACACAATGAATACAGTGAAAAGAAATGGAACTTTTGCATATCGTCCCTCGACTGCAACAGATCTTGTATAATTGACAGAAAGCAGAAAAGGGAACATTTCCGTGAAATTGCATAATATCGAGATAGATGAATGTGCGATGGGTTTAACGGCTTCCTCGAATTTTGAAAAAGATTCCAACTGAACGTTAAAACAGAATGATGCAGACCTACAGAAGAGAGAAAGGCAAAGAATCTTCAAACATTACTGAAGCAGAAAAACAGAAAAAAGGAGAACATACCTGGCTCTCCCTCTGCAAGCTTCTGCAATTTGGCACCCACTAATCTTCTGGTATCGACACCTCCAGCGTTGAGCTCGTATACTACCTGAGATCGGTGGAAAAGCAAATACGGGCCGAATCTCAGACGAAATCGGTGGAAAAGAGAGAGAGTGTTTCTCGCTTGAGCGATTCAGATGCTCGGAGAAAAGACGACAGATCCGAAGAGAGACGGACTGTGGACGATCGCCAGGACGCCGGGGATGTAAACACGAAAGGGATGGAGAGAGGGAGAGAGAATCAGAGAATACCTGTCGATGCTCCCAGTCCCAGACGACGACATTGTCGGAGAAATCTGCGGAGGCGAGCCATGGATAGGTCGGGTGGAGCTCGAGGCGGACGATCTTGTCGTTGGAAGGGCGGAAGCCTCTGGATCTGAGCATGGCGGATCCTCTTCAGTTCTGCCTTCCTTCCTTCCTTCCTTCCTTCCTTCCTTCCTTCCTTCTGCTTCTTCTACTTCTTCCTTCCTCCTGCTTCTCCTGCTTCTGCTCCTTCTTCCTTCCTCCTGCTTCTCCTGCTTCTGCTTCTTCTCCTTCCTGCTTCTCCTGCTTCTTCTTCTTCTTCTTCCTGCTTCTTCTCCTTCTTCTTCCTGCTTCTTCTCCTTCTTCCTTCCTCCTGCTTCTGCTTCTGCTTCTGCTCTTCTTCTTCTTCTTCTTC
>JBBBWG010005002.1:45810-72794 GCA_037176905.1 Azolla pinnata
CCCTAAAAGATAGGGGATCTGCTAATGACGAGCAATATCAGAGAGATGAGAATGGTTTAAAGGTGATTAACCACACCCTAAAAGATAGGGGATCTGCTAATGACGAGCAATATCAGAGAGATGAGAATGGTTTAAAGGTGATTAACCACACCGATCAGCCCCGAGCGAAAGACTAAAGAAGATGAATCTCGGTACAAGCCGTGCCCCTCCCATATACCACAGATAGTTTACCTTCTTAGATTATACCTTGGAAGTTAGACAGGTACGGATCCGATGATCAGAGAGTCAAGCCTCACTATGAGAGAGCCTTAATTGCATCTCAGGATGGCGTAATGGGAGGAGATAGCTAGTCCCCGTTATACCTCGGAAGTTAGACAGGTACGGATCCGATGATCAGAGAGTCTAGCCTCACTAAGAGAGAGCCTTCATTGCATCTCAGGATGGCGTAATGGGAGGAGGTAGTTAGTCCCCTTTATATAGGTCAAACTTTTAGACTTCCCTGATCACGAGGTGCGTTCACAAACCCCAGTCGTAGGATAACTAGTTTCCCACTTATCCTACCCTTAAAAGGCATTCAAATTTAGCTTCATGAACTGGTTCCTAAGGAAATGCCCATAACACCTTTATGTTTTAAAGGATTAAGAAAAGATCGTATTCAAAGAAGGTAGGTCCCTGCCAAGCCGTGCATGAGGCATGCGTCGTCTGTTAGAATCTTGCACAGAGATAGAAGTCAAGTACCTCCTTTTACAGGCATAAATTACGGGCTGAGGTGGAAGTCGAGGATGTGTCCAAAGAGTTTACTGCATGGCAGCGCTATGGCGGCCCTCTGATTAGCGATACTCCAAATAATGAGGATCCTGAAGTAGGCAGTGTCGGGTGGGGTGCTGATATTGATCGTGCATCTCAGGCATCAAATGAAGGAAACAATGAAGGGTGTTCCTGGTTCAGAGATCCGCGATGCCCAGCTTTAGGATTCCGGGGAATTTTTCCGTCTTCTACATTGCGTAAAACCTTTGCTATTCATTCTCCGTCTCACAATCAATAAATAGCAGTCTTTCTTTCCTCAATATGTTCACTGAACCACAGGCCCTTCTGGTATTTTCTACTACAGCCCCATCTGTTGACGCTAATAAGGAAACTGATGAAGTGTATTTCCGACAGTTGAGGTTAAGTCTCGGAATCGCAGAAGGATCCAAGGAGATCCAGAAAGGTATGGAAATATTTATGTTTTAAATAGTTCTCTCAATCTCTTAGCCATACACAGCTCCTTTGCAAAAATCTGTTGAAAATCTCAAAAACGACATCTTCAATGTTCTTCATGGTCTGTTTGTGTGCGGGATTGACCTTTGCCACAAAAGCTAATGAAACAAGGGGACATGGAAAGTATCATCGAGGCTCCAAAAAATAAGTATTTGTATTACTACTTATTGGTAGCCAGAATGTGTCTCAGTGCAAGATTTGCAGCTCGTGTAAGGTATATGTTTGTGTGCAACAGTGGGTTTTCGCCACTACAGAAACTAGTGAAACTAGGGAGACTAGAAGGTATCATCAAGCCTCCCAAAGAATACGTCTCCATATTCTGACTTATAGGTAGCCAGAATGCAGAGAGGTAATGCTTGATGTACTACTGCCTGTGATGCTGTGAGCCATTATAACGAGCAGTGTGCTTAGATACACTGCGAGCCGATTGTGCGCATTGTTTGGTAGAGATGTTAAGTATGGTCCTCAATTTTGTGGATCCTTTCTACAAATACAGATAAAGCGAATCCGCTGGAGTACAATCTAGCTTGGCTCAATGCAATCAGTTTTGAGAAGGGATGTTACGTTGGACAAGAACTGATGGCGCGCACACATCATCGCGGTGTAATAAGGAAGCGGCTCATGCCATTCACATTTGTTAGTGAAGCTGGTGAAGGTCAGTAACGAGGATTATGCAATGATTCAGTTAATGGAAAGACTAATGAGAGAAATACCCGCCTTAAGAAAAACACTGCTTTCATGGCAGTATGTTGTTTTCTCACTCTTAAACAGCTGTACCGCTGTTAAAAACACCATGGAAAGGTGAGAAAACCTCTGCATTTAGGGTCATATGTTTTTCTTTTCCCTCTTAAAGAGCTGTACCATTGTTAATAACACTAGGAAAAGTCACCGCATGTAGGCCCACATGATTTTTCTTGTTCTCGAAATGCTGTATCTTTGCAAGAAAATCACTGCATTCAGGGTCAATACGTTCTTGAAAAACTGCATTTTTTTGTCAAAAATTCAGTGTAGTGAGAAAACCTCTGCATTTAGGGTCATATCTTTTTTTTTCCTCTTAAAGAGCTGTACCAGTGTTAACAGCACTGGGGAAAGTCGCCGCATGTAGGCCCACATGATTTTTCTTGTTCTTAAAATGCTGTAACTTTGCAAGAAAATCACTGCATTCAGGGTCATACATTCTTAAAAAACTGCACTTTTCTTAAAAACACAGTGTAAGGGCAAGGAAATTGCTGCAGCTTTGCCATAATCATACTGCAAAATATGTAATATCCATAACAGAGTTGCAACGAGCCGTGGATTTTTTTTTTCTTTTGTTTTCCATGATATAGTATAGTATACCCAGCAAAAGTATAGTATACCATGATATAGTATAGTATACCGTGGATCTTTTCTCTTTTGAAGCATGCAAATGTGTAGCATAGTAGAGGAGCACAAAAGCTGCGGATCTTCATGTTGTTTCTCATAATTGTACGTTGAAATATGCAATATGCATGACAGAGTTACAGGAAGCTGTGGAGCAAGGAGCGGCAGCAGAGATCATCGATAAAGAAGGAGAGAAGAAGGTCGGTGATGTAACGACGGTGCTCGGGTCCAAGGGCCTCGGAGTGATTCGTCTGGAAGCTGCTCAGAAAGATGCATCGAAGCTGGTCGTGAAAGATGCGAGCGGTGTCCATGTGAGGCTTCATATCCCAAAGTGGTGGCCTCAGAACTGGTGCCCAGAGGAACTGAAATGAAAATAGGCGAAAGACGTACCTCGCCTTGATCGATGTCATGCTCATGCGGGATCAGTCCCTAATCTTAAAGAGACCTTTTGTGCCCGAAGAAAAGGAAGGATTTTCTCAACCCAGAGGTGGAAGTTTTGTAATCGAGTAGAGAGATTTAGGTCTTCCCGTGTGCTGGGTTTGCTCCAACTGTCATCATAAAATCTGTCCGGGAGTTTTGGCTGAGTTAGTTTGGAAGTATACATACATGTATATAAGGTGCCCTTTTTTGGGCCCCCCTTCTTTCGATGAGATTGTGTGATTTTGTGAAGTTGCCAGAATGCCATGAGCTCTGTTTTCTAGCACAGGATGATCGGCAAACGAATTTGGGAAATGCCTAGATGAAGGTGGGAGAAGAATCAGATGACAGTTTGATGAAGATAGAGATCAGAATATAGAAGAAGAAGAAGAAGAAGAAGAAGATTTGGAGGATCGAGGAGGATTTACATGAACTAGATGGTGTTTGATCATTAAAGAGGCTGTCTAATTGCATGAATTAGTTGATGGTGTTGATCGATGAAAGAGCTGTCTAATTGTATGAATTAGATGGTGCCGATGAAATTGTCTGTCTAACTGCATAAATTAGATTGTGCAGATGGTCAAGTGGCTCTCTAATCGCATTTGCGATATGGTGTTGATCAACTAGCTATCTAATTTTATGAATTCGATGGTGTCGACCATGTGCTTGTCTGATTGCACAGAGACTTGTTAATGAACCCATGTCAAGGCAAAACGATGAGTTGACGCAGAAAATCCAGATGCAATATGTATGTCAGATAGACTTCTCGTGCATTTATAATTTAAAAGAGGTAGAATGCCCTCAAGATACTAGCTCAGAAAAAATAAGAACAAGAAGTCTGGTTGAAAGGGCCCCGACGGTAACAAGGCCATCCTGATTCTGATAAGAGGAAACATCATTCGAAGTGTAATCGCGGTTTTATAATGGCAGCTTATTCTAATAAATAAACGCATGCGAGATGGTTCCAGAGACAAAACAACACAGTAAAAAAGGGATGCTTAGAAGCCTAGTCGTCGGCGATAGGAATATAATTGAAAAGGCCAGAGAAATGTGTGCAAATAGTACAATAACAGGACGTGTACAGATCGATCTTCATCCGTAATCGAGCGATAGCTAGCAGGATCGCGAGGCTCCAAAGGAAAACATCATCGAAGCGCCCTTTGAAGTCGGAGGTTGTGAAAACACTGACAATGCAAATGAATGTTCTGGGCTGACGAAGCTGTGAGCTGGAACTGCAGTAGACGAGGCAAAACGGGGACAGGCAGATCTGGCTTTCTCGTACTCCTTCCCTTTTTTTCCCCTCTCGCTTTATCCCATGCAAAAAAGAAAAAAACAGTTATGGATGATTGATTATGCATACCGAATCAAGTGATCGCATCCAGCTTAACAGCAGCAGCATATGGGCCCTGATCGGATCACGAATTGGAAGCTCCATGTCAGCCCAACAACCTTTCCTCGATATTTATTGCTTTCCAAAATCCGACTGATGCTCGATTGCAACTCGCTTCGCTATGAATCGTAGACAACGCTCTATTGGGCCTTAAGCAGATTGTTCCATTTTTTGGCTGTATGTTTTGGCTTCTAAAGTATCTTGTGCGTGTCCTGATTATAGTTATTCAACTGCAAAGTCGAAATTTCGAGCACTGGCCTTTGTGATCCGGAACTTGACTGAGATTCCGATCCGAGATCAACCATGATCTACATCGTCTGATTACATTCACTAAATTCGAAGTGGAGCAGTTGATAAGGGAAAGAGCCCATGTCTGTGACAAAATTTGGAATCTTAACCCCAAATCATGAGCATAACCATAAAAATTAACATGCTTAGTTCTATTGTTTTTACTAATATCATTAATCTTAAACAACCACTGAATCCCTGCTGGCATGGTTGTTAACAAATTAAGACCAATTTGCCCCAAATTTGAACGACATAAAAAGCAAACAAAGGTATGATAAACCAATGAATATTGAAGTAAAACAAAAACTTTAATTGCATCATATAAAACAAAATAAACCTGTGTGGAAAACAAGTGAATAAATTGAATTAAAACAGAAATTTGTATGGAAAACAAGTGAGAAAGTAGATTAAAACATAAATTTGTGTTGAAAACAAGTGAAAATTTGAAGGGAAAACTGCCAAAAAACGCCTAGCAATATTATAAATTACAATTTAACATTTACTAAAACTAGAAATTACAAATGAACGCCTAGTTTAAAAAAGTGACACTCGATTAATTTATTAACACCAAATCTATTAATTTTGAGCTCTATTAACATTGAATTAATTACTTTTTTAACATCAATTAACTGATTAACTCCAAATTAACTTGTGATTCAATTGGTTAGATTCCAAATTATTCACTTTTGTAAATCAAATATAGTTAGGGAATCGATTAGGATCAATTAGTGGGAAGCGAATAGGAATGCAATCAATTAACAATATACTAACGAAATTAATTGGGCGTTAATATCACGTCGTCGACAATGATGGAATTGAAAGACACGAATATGACAAGATGAAAAAACAGATAAGTATAAGAAGACAATAAATGTATTACCAGGAGACTTGAAGTACAAGGCGCCGAAGACAGACGTTGAACTGGAATAGTTCAATAACGAGGTTAAGAGCCCATTATATAGTATCAGCCAATGCCCACCACATTGGCATGCATGCATGCATGCGGCGTCGTGATCATGTGTGAGCCTGAAAGACGATGCGAGGTGGTTCACTATCTTTTGGATTATTAAGTTAGTATTACATAACCAATAATATGATAGCCATATAAGTTTTAAGATATAATGTAGTACGATGGTTAGTAATAATATCTTATATTTTATATTTTAAGGGTTTTGGGTTCGAACCTCGAACAATCGGTATATATTGATAGTGGTTTTTGTATATCCATGACAATTATTTTTTTGTGGAAGATAAGAGTAGGCGTATATTTGTAGTTTCTAATTCCAGAAGGCGCTAAAATGTACTTTATAAAATTGTTAGGCGTTTTTTGGTAATTCTCCATAAAAATTACTGCTCGATTAATTGATTAGCACCAAATCAATCATGAACCACCACCACCATCATCATCATCATCATCATCATCACCATGACGACCATCGTCACCGTCACCTGTGTCATCATTGTGACCACTATCGTCACCATCGTCACCATCACCACCCGTGATCATCATGACCACCATGGTCACCAACACCACCATAATCATCACCACCATCATCACCACCATCATCACCACCACCACCACCACTGTCATCACCATCATCACCATCATCACCATCATCACCATCATCACCATCATCACCATCATCACCATCACCAATGTCATCATCATCACCACCATCATCACCATCACTGCCCGTCATCATCATCACTACCCATTGTCACCATCAACATTGTCATCATCACCACCACCACGGTCATCACCATCACCACATCGTCAGCATCACCATCGTCATCACCATCACCACCACCACCATCATCATCACCACGATCGTCACCATGGCCATTGTCACCATCATCACCACCATTGTCACCATCACAATGTCATCATCATCAGCAGTCAGCATCACCAGCATCGTCACCATGACCACCATCATCATCATCATCGCCATCGTCAACATGACCATCATCATCATCACCACCACCATCGTCTGCATGACCACCATCATCATGACCACTATCGTCACCATGACCATTGTTATCATCACCACCATGATCATCATCATCATCACCATCGTCACCATTACCATAGTCATCATCATCACCACCATCACCACCATCACCATGATCACCATGATCACCAGCATCGCCATCATCACCATGATCGTCACCATGATTATCGTCATCATCCTCACCACCACCATCATCATCACCGCTACCGTCACCATGATCACCCTCACCGTCATCACCACCACCACTGTCACCATCACCAATGTCACCATCATCACCATCATCATCACCATCACCATGGTCATCATCATCACCACCACCGTCACCATCATCACCACCATCGTCACCATCACCATCGTCACCATCACGATCGTCACCATCACCACCGGTCACCATCGTCACTACCATCGTCATCATCACCACCATCGTCACCATCATCACCATCATCGTCACCATCACCACCGTCACCATCATGACCACCATCGTCACCATCACCACCGGTCACCATCATGACCACCATCGTCACCATCACCACCGTCAACATGATGACCACCATCGTCACCATCGTCATCGTCACCGTCGTCACCATCGTCACCATGACCACCATGGCCATGACCATGACCACCATCATCATCATCTCCGCTGTTCCTCTTGTCAGACAAAAACAGCTGTACGATTCAAATTCTGCTCAGCGAAGGAACCAGAGAAGGAGAGGGAGACGCCGACATGCGACGAGATCAGAAGAGGAAAGAAAAGGAGGAGCGAGGAGAATCACCCATGCCCTTGGGAACCTTGCGCGCAGAAGAATCACCTGAAGATTCAGCGGAATAAGAGGACCAGAAGAAGAGGAGGAGGAGGCGGAGGCAGGAGGAGGAGGAGGAGGAGGCAGGAGGAGAAGTCGCAGTAGTAATAGTAGAAGAAGAAGAATCATCGGGGGATCGTTGATCATGATGTGCAAGGAGAAGGTGAATACGCAGAGGGAGATGAAAAGTTTGCAAGACCTCTTCGAAGAAGCTAAAAGGAGAACTGCGCTGTGGATCGTTTTCATCCTCGGCCTAGCTTTCCTTCTCTCTGGTAAGCTCTCTCTCAGGATCCATTGTCTCTTTCCATGGATTTCTCTCTCGCTCTCTCCCCCCCCTTCTTTTTACCTTTCGGGATTGATTTCAAGTTTTTCCATGGATTCACTTTCTCTCGGAACATTTGTTATATCATGCCATTTACACCATGAAATCTTCGGCTACTTGAGATCGGACAGCGTACAATCAGAAAGCTGTTTCAGGCGTGTTGGACCTTCCTATGGCTGTTGTAAATTCTATATCTTTATATGAAAGAATTTGTTCCCCTTTGCCATCATAAAAATGTCTCCAAATGTTTGCCGCTGTCTCCTGAATGTATTATGAAATTCTACTCCATTCTCTAAACGAATAGAAGTGAGCAGGAATGTGCTTTTACTTCCATGTCTGGTTTTTCCCGTTCAATTGACATTGATTAGACAACCTTCCTAAGATCTGGTGGTAGAAAGCAAAGACAGGGAAGCAACCCCAATCAAAGGTGTTGTACAATTGAAGAGATATCGGCAGCTCCCTTTCAGGGATATTCTTATGCCTCATATGGATATGTAATATAGTGAATGACTGGTTTCTCCTTCCAATCTCTGGTGGGAGGAAACAAAAGAGGGGAAAAAACTCAGATCAACGACATGTAGTAGAATTTAAAGAGGTATTGGCAGTTATTTTCTCAGGAATATCAGTATGCTACAGATTGATATGTAACATAATGAATGCCTATCCATGTTTGGCCAAGAGTTGCTACGTTTCTAGAGCCCTCTACTAAGATTTGGGGATTGTTTGTGAGGTTATCAGCAAAAAGCCGTTTTTGTTTAGATTCAAGAATGCCTCACATTATTCAGAAAATATAGTGAAACCAGTATCATTAGTTAATATTGAGATGCTGAGCAACTGCCTGTTCTTGAGATAGAGCAATTCTGATCTACATCAGATTACAATGAATAGCAATGAATACCCGAGTACTATTGATTGGAGAAGTGGAGATATCAGAGCATCTGTCCACATATAGGTGTAGTTTGGTATAGAATCTTATCTATTTCTGAAGTAGTGGTTGTGTTTATTCTCACAAAGGGCTATGAGAGAACCTATTACTGTTGGTGTTCTTTGTTTGAACTCATGTTATCTACCGTGATTGTGAGTTACCAACATTATATGTCCCTCTGGCTACTAAATTCTACTACACCTAGATATCTAGAACATTATCAGATTGGTGTTAATCTGATTGTTATTTACTGCAAAAATAAGTTGGCATGAGAACGTATCACTGTCAGTGAACAATTGTGTGGATCCTACATAACAAGCGTTTCTAAGTTGGACATCTAAAACTAGGTATTCTTTTTCGAGTGGACAAAAATATAGGGCTACTGCAGAAGTTATAATGACAGGGAAAATCACTGAATAAAGATTCTTGTGTTAAACACACGTGAAATAAGTATCTGAATTCTAAAGGTATAATTTTGCGTTAGAACTTCTTTTTCTGTTGCATATGAAGTGGAATGCTACGAAATTTCGATGTGATCTAGTAAATCTATGTTCCATGGTTTTGATCTTCACCTTTTCTGTATGCTGTTTTTTTTATCAACTTGATATGCTACAGTGAGATACATTATGGACTTCAACAGTGGTTGGTTTGTACTAAGCATTAAAATATATTTCTAAGAAAGAGGTAGCATTGTTCTCAGTGCATGTCATCTGATCATTGAACTTGTCATGTCTTCTTTAGCTTCATGGTCGGTCAACTATGATAATCCTGTGTGAATGGGGTGGACCACTGGGAGTTGGGGAAAGGTAAGATGATTTTGCTTGAGTGCACAAGTACCAAACTAGGTAGCATCATTTGGACGCATGAGCCACAATAATCGCTAGCTTGATTAATTCTAGTTGTATCTTTCACTGTTGAGACATCTTTTTCCATCATTGGAAGAAGCAGGACATGAGGAGCAGGCACCATTACTAAGCAAAAGTTCTGGTAAATTGTGTATGACCTATATAAAGTGATATTTCTGATGGACTTGCACTGCAGCCAATGAAAGCCTTGTTTTGCCAAGCAACGAAACCACCTTATTAGCTTGTCTTACTGCACCTAAGTGATACTTGTGCTTCTTTTGTGGGTCTAATTGATTCTCATTCTAGTTATTGTTTCCTCATCATGTTTTGCAGCTTCAGAATTGACATGATGTTTTAACATGTGTTCTGATGTTGTTGGTAAGGGGAGTCAAGATAGTATATTTTTTGGCCCAAGCTTTATGAGCTGATGGTCCTGCATTTGTTGATCGGAATACTCAAGTTGTTAAACTTTTCTAACTTTCTTTATTGCTTCTTTATGTAACTGATTTAATATCAAGAAGTTAATGCCAAAGCAAATTAGTTCAGAATCAGCTCTGCATATATTTTAGATTAAATTTTTTATCCATTTAATTAACTGGCTCAATGTTTGCAGTGAGCAGCAAAATAGTAGTTCTCAACATACCCATGGCAGTGCTGATATTAGCTGCTGTACGCTACATGTTTTTTGACCTTGAGATCCGAAGAAGGGTTGAACTGCCAAAATTTCCCCCACAATTAACCCATTTGCTGAAGCATCAGTTAGCTTCTAAAGATTCACGAGTTCAAGTTGCACGTGTGTCAAGTAGATGGAGACGAAAAGTTGACTCAGAGTTGGTAGAGAATTCGATTTCAAAGTTCACACATTGCATTGTCAAAGAGTTTGTTACAGACCTCTGGTTCTCATCTGTCACACCAGATCAGGATGTTCCCCAACAAATCGAAGCTCTTATCAATGAGGTTTTTGGGGAAATTGCGCAACGAGTGAAAGGTCTCAATCTGATAGAACTAATGACAAGGTATGAGCTTTTACACTTGCTGTCTCCCCCATTTTAAAAGAACCTCACAAAACGGGTCAAACTGTAACCCACTGACATCAATGTTTTTTTTCTGCAGGGATCTTGTGGATTTGGTAAGTCATCATCTGGACCTCTTCAGACAGACAAAAACAAGCATCGATGCTAAGGTCTTTGAGATTCTTTCAACTGAAGAACGTGAGGAAAGTCTGAAAACAGCTCTAAAAAAGATGAAGAAGCTGCATCCTGCTTTGATTTCACCAGATAGTGAGTACAAGGTATATACAAACTTAATATATCACGTTTATTCATAAAAGACCATGATGCTGATGGGTATTAGCACGTAATGATGAAGATGATTGATTTTATGCAAGATTGAAAAGTGCTATGTGTTCAGGTTCTTCGACGGTTATCAAGTGGACTGGTTGATATTCTTCTTAAACCAAGGGATGCACAATGTGTTGTACTGAGAGGGTTGACACGTGAATTATTTGCATGCGCAGTTTTACGACCTATCGTGAATTTTGCTAGCCCTAGGTTTGGACAATATCATTAAATATCCAAAACTTAATGCATCAGTCATTTCAATTTATACTGTGAAATGAGAAACAATCTGAGAAATAATTAATGGCTTCTTGGCCCTGTGATTTGCCTTAACAGTGTCATTAACAAGATCATTGTTGAAAAGGTTACAGCATCTGCAAAGGAAAAATCACAAAGTAATAGCTCTGAGAAGGTAACCACAGTTGATGGGAATGCAAATGGGAAATCTTCTAGAGGAGGCAGTGTGCGAGATAATCGAAATGAACAAAGTAGAGAAACGACTAGAATGGCTACATCTTCAACAGATTCCTCAGGAAAGCAAGGTGATTGGGCTCAGGCTCTTGATGCTATGAGCAAAAGGAGAACTAATACACTTACTCCAGAAAATCTGGACAATCTATGGGCAAAGGGACGCAACTACAAGAAAAAAGAAATGAAGCATGGATTGGTGAAGCCAGATCTAACAATGGTTACCATGAACCCTTTGAGCTCAGATCTAACAGACAAATTAGCTCTTGAAAAGCGTAACCTGAAGCTCAATTCTGTGAGTGATTCAAAATATGGAAATCTTCAGCAATCAGTTGAATCATTGAAGGCTGAGAAAACATATTACTCTGTTTCAAGCAATCCTATCCCTCATCATCAACCTCCAGGTCAGAGTTCTTCTCAACGGGCAGTGCAGTCTCTTACTGAGCATTTGCAAGCGAAATCATACCATCCATTGTCCACAACCTCTGAAAGTGGTTCTGATGGAGGATTTCAGAAACTGAAAAGATCTGTAGTCAAGCCTGAAGTAAACTCGAATTATTGGGATAATCCAGGAATACAACTTTCGACAGGCAGAGCAGAAGAGAATCAAGTTGCTGTCTGGCTTAATGATCCTGATAGCATAGGAAAAAGGAGCATTGATCATATCCCAGCTTCAAAGCTAAGTTGTCGGGTGAGTTTTCTTAAAAGGCCTTTATCTCTGAAACTGACGTTTCATAGTAATTGCTTTCTTATCCATGGGAACATACACATCACTGCCATTTTTCAGGTCATTGGAGCTCATTTAGAGAGAATGTCAACAGCTACCTTTGCAGTTTACTCTATTTCTGTGACAGATACCCACAATAACACATGGTTTGTCGAAAGAAGGTACAAAGAATTTTTTAGTAAAGTGAAAAAATTTCACCTGTCATACTTCAAGAAATGTTCCAGAGACATTGATGGTTGTAGGCTCTATTCGTAGATTCCGCAATTTTGAGCAGTTGCATCGAAATCTTCGTGACTTGCATCAATATAATCTCCATTTGCCTCCGAAAAGGATTTTATCATCAAACTTGGATGAAGCCTTTGTACGGGAACGATGTATTTTGCTAGACAAATACTTGAAAGTGAGTCTTGTTTTTTAGTAGCTTACATAAAGAAATGAGTACACCTTGCATCATAGAAGGCTCCTTTAAACTTTACAGGATTTGCTGGCAATCCCAAGTATTGCAGAGTTGCATGAAGTATGGGATTTTCTGAGTGAGACCTCCAAGGTATGGCGATGAGATTTGTTATTGATACAGAACCAAGCTAACTGCTTTCTAAGGTGATGTTAGATGGATAAATCTATCTTTTACTGTATTGCAGAAGTACTCCTTTATCAAGTCTTCCTCGGTCATGAAGGCCATAGCAGGTATATGCAGAAATAGTGATGATAATTTTTGTCATTATTTATAGTATGATTGGGTATTCAAGATACAGTACATGGATTTGGCAGTGAATGTTGATGATGCTGTAGATGACATGGTTAGACAATTGAAGGGAGTTTCAGATGGACTTTTTCGCCAGCTTGGTACTCCATCATCACCCCCAAGGGATGGGCCCTTCCCACTTACCATGGATGAACTCAAGAAAACTTCTATATCACCTTCCGGGAGCTATTTACCTTATTTGGAAAAGGATAGGCTAGAACGATTCTCAGACGATGGACTTTCAGAAGTTGTTGATGATGAAGGCTCTTATGTGGAAGATGGTTGGCATTCTGATAGTGAAGTGCAGACCAGTACTTCTGGACAGAGTCGTCTGTCTGATCTTGGCAAGAATGATCATCGAACTGGGAAAAGAATTAAACGAGTAGGCTCAGATTTAGTTCCAGAAGAATCATTAGCTATGCTAGAACCTGTTGAAGAAGATCCCGAAGTTCCACCAGAGGTATATAATATTCTGAATGCCCTTGATCGCATAACTCATTTGATGAAATGTAAATTTTTCCTTTATGTGATCTCAGTGGACGCCACCCAAGTTGACTATACCTTTACTTAATTTGGTGGATCGTGTCTTCCAGCTAAAACGAAGGGGTTGGTTAAGGTGGGTAGGGTGCTTGATACATGGAGGAAGCTGCAGCAAAAACCCTGAATAAATGAGTTCTATTTTGCAGACGTCAAGTATTTTGGATGGCAAAGCAAATATTACAAGTGGGTATGGGTGACGCAATAGATGATTGGCTACTTATCCAGGTTCATTTTCTTAGAAGAGAAGATGTTGTGGCATCGTCTATAAACTGGGTTAATGAGGTATGTATGCAGGATGTTGGTCGGTAGCACACCAGTAAAACTTTTTATGTCAGTAGTTTTAATCTGTTGATATTCCAAGTAGCTTTTTGAGAATGTATTTTCCTCGTACAGATTTTATGGCCTGAAGGTATTTTCATCACTAAAGTAAAAAGGGAAGATGATGTTTCTGGGTCCAAGAATCCATCAGCATTTTTCAATTCTCAGTTAGAGGCTTCTCGTTGTGCACGCGTAGTGTCTGAAACCCTTATTGGTAAGCATTTCCAATGTGTTACATTTTCGTTCCCTGTGTATAATTTTAGTAGAACACAAGGACTTAACACTAAGTTGAGTATGTTAGATAGGCCCATTGGCTCAGGGACGTATTTGTTCAATCACATGCTAGAAGCTGTCCATGAGGCTGTTGGAATATTGAACGATATTGTGGAGATTAACAATAATGACATTCTATAAGTACAAGACACTACAACTTGTTTTGCTCTTCCGTTTCTTTTTCTCTAGGTCAAAGACCTGAGACTCATATTGGACACCTCACAACAATGTTTCAGAAACTACATTGCATATATGTATATGCATACATATAATTTTATAATTGAGCATGCACGATCATATGGAGTCGTATCAATATAATGCTGATCGAACACATTAAATCTGTGGGTTTTGATGATAATAGAATCATATAACTGTGTTCCATCATTTCTTTTTTGCTTCCTTCTGATTTGAGTTTATGGAAATCTCTCGAAGTACCCTCTCGATCAATTTCAATCTATGTATATTTCCACATTCCCTTTTTCCTCCATCGAAAGAAAGCTCTCATTTATTATTATAGAAATAGGAGAGAAAGAGGCTCAACTGGCACATGTGGGAAAAGAACAAGGACGTCCTTTTCCACACGTGATCACAAATGCAAAAAATCACAGTAGATAGGAGGGCCATATGAAGCAATTCCTTATCTCTTGATATTTCCTGATGGTTTGTCCATTACCTTATGGCTATTGCCAATGGTGAACATGGTTTCCAGTTAACCTAAAAAGATGCATGTAAGATGTATGATGTATGATGTAATCTCTTGTTTGGTCTTGTAGCCCATTCTGGCTACTAGAAAGATATCAATATCTTTCTTTCTTTCTTTCTTTTGGTATTCTCTCTGATATTGGTGCTCAGAATATTTCATTTTTGGAGATTTGATTTGTTGATATTCAGTCTCTTAATTGTAGTGTTATGTTAACTGCAGATGGTGCACCAGCAGCTCTAGTCAGTTTGGTTGGCAGGAAACAATATCGGAGGTGTGCAAAGGATATATATTACTTCCTTCAGGTATGTATATATATAGATAGATAGATGTTCGTAGCATATCGAAGATGTTCCAAGGATATATTATCTATATATAATTAGCATAGTCAGTGTGTTAAAACTTACATTTTCCACAGCATAATCAAGCATTGCATTTCCCCTTGAATATTTCTATGAGATAAACGATGGCACCGGAGCTTTAATGCAGTCACATATCATGCTGTTTGATGCAGTCCACGGTCTTCTTAAAGCAGTTGACATATGGTGTGCTGGAGACCCTCGTTGCTGCAACATTTCCAGAGCTCAATAACCTTATTATCCAAGGTAGGGAAGCAAGTCCAGTTGTAATCTAAGGTATCTATCGAATGGGTGGATAAGTGCAACTCCTAGTTCGCGGTTTTGTATAGCATTTGATGGGCATAATTTTATAGCATAGAGAGCTGCAACTCTTGTGGCATATGATATTTCAGGAGAAGCCACATGAGGTAAGTTGTAAGATAGCTATATAGACCAGGGTTCTGGATGTTATTATGACGCATACGGTATAACGTACATATGTATATAGAATAGTTCTGGGAGTATTGCCACACTCGTGGCGCTCTCCCTCGATTTGATCCTGGAAACGGAAGATTTCGCCATCTAGATGTATCCATATGCTCCTAATTCTTTCCTCTCCCCCGCAAAAGTGTTCTTTGTGTAGAACAGTTTGTAAAGGCTCAGTTCCCACCCCACCAATCTTTGTTTCATAACTCGACCTTAGTCGATATGTTAACAGACTGATTCATTGGCTCTTCTTATATAAAACCTGCATTGTGATGGAATCTGGTATTGGCAAAGTGAGAGAACCGGAACAAGTGGCAAAGGCATGTTGTGATGTGTTTTGTGTCCATGATGTCCATGGGTCATTGCGTTTTTGAAACGCATCGCGTCAAGTGGAAGAGACCAATAACCTTTCTTTGCTGATGTATACAACTCTCTCCGTATCTCCTTCATTTTTCGAGGCTGTATCATCATCATCAGACTTTGCACTGATTCGTAGTTTCTCAAGCCAACGAGAATCTTACTGTGCTTCTTAGATACCACGCGCTCGAACGTTCAGAATATATGTGCGCATCGCTTCTGCAAGCAAGAAGCAAATGGAATGGATATGTTTTTTAGCTCGATCGATTGAAGAGCAAGGAGAAGAAACTGTGTTCTGCCTAAATCCGTTCACTTGATGAGATCCAAGGTGAATAATCAAGTTATGGCTAATCTGATCGATCGATCGATCAATTGATCACAATATTGATCGATCGGTTGAAGAGATCCAAGGTAAATAATCAATTTATGGCTAATCTGATCGATCGGTTGATGAGATCCAAGGTGACTAATCAAGTTATGGCTAATTTGATCGATCGATCAATTGATCACAATATTGATCGATCGTTTAATGAGATCCAAGGTGAATAATCAGGTTATGGCTAATCTGATCGATCGATCAATTGATCACAATATTGATCGATCGGTTGATGAGAATATCGATTGATCGGTTCATGAAAATATCGATCAATCGCAATATCGATCGATCGGTGGATGAGAACATCGATCGATCGGTGATCACTCATATGATGAATCAATAGAGAAGAGATTTTGGGCAGAATGAGAAGAGATGTGAAAAAGCTCTAATTCACAAGCAAGCAAATGGTTCACAAAAGAAAAGAGAAACAGGGGAAAACAAAGAGACAGAGAGAGAGAGAGAGAGAGAGAGAGAGAGAAACAGAGGAAGGCAGAGAAACAGGGGAGAGACAGAGACAGACAGAAACAGAGAGCATGGATGATTTTGGAAGAAAGATGGATAGCTTCAGATGGAGAGGAAAAGAAAACCCTCCATCTCCATCTCCATCTCCATCTCCATCTCCACAAACATCTTCCCCTTCTTTCCCTCTTTCCTCCCCTCAAGAAGAAGAAGAAGGAGGAGGAGGAGGAGGAGGAGGAGGAGGAGGAGGAGGCGGTGCCCAACACGTTAGAGTCGGGATTCCTGATGACCTTGGAGGAGATTATGATGATGATGATGATGATCAACACCTCCGTTGCTGTCGTCGTCGATCCAAGCACGCTCGATCTTCGCCTTCCTCCCTCCCCGAGTTTCGGAGCTCCGGTTCGCCTCTCCCTCCCAGCAGACAGCTTGTCTTCAGGTAGTAATCAAACGAAATCACGGTTCGGAATTCTTTCGATCCTCCCCCTCCCCCTTCTTTCCGGTTCGGAATTCTTTTCGTGCTTTCCTCGAATGCTCACAGTTCATGATAAGCATTTCTTTGAAGAATTTCAATGGCAGTAGTTTATGATTAGGGTCTTGGTTTTTCGAGGATGGGTAATGCATCACCCCCTGAGCAGGTTTTCTATCGAAAGTTTAGGGTACCAAATGACTTCTGAACGACCATGAATCAGGCATTGTAGTTGTGTGATTCTTGATCTTTGTCGTGAAGTTGTAATGAAGATCGATTGATTATAGATGTCACAAGCAGGACAGTTCCTTTTCCAATGCGTAACAGAAAAGGAATCTCGACTGAAAGTAGGTTTTTTCATTCACTTGATTCAAGCGCTGTCAATGGTAATGTAGATTCATGTTTTCTGCAACGCACAACGGAGCTAAAGCTCATGTTCTGTCCCGTGTATGAAGCTTTTTCTGGCTGATTGTGTATTATTTAGTAAGCAACAGGTTCCAAAGGGTTTAAAAAAGGAACAAATAGGGATTTATGCCAGAAGGTTCATTACGAAAATTCCCAAAAGAATGAGGGTCAAATTTTCATACATAGATGTACCGAAGCTTTGGGGTTCTGTTTTGATATGTTTGGCTTTTGATAAACATTCGGCATTAGGGTTTAGGATTATGTAAGAGGGAGCTAGGCCAGTGTTAATCCAGGCTGGATCTTGGCAATATAATTTTTGTAAAAGAAGATTGGTGATACTAGCTCATATTGATCTTTGACGGGAGAAAAAAAGGCTGTTTTTGTTTTCTTCCAAATAGCAGGTCCTTTGCAAAAGCTTATTTTGTGTCTCTTGCTTTGGCAAGCTGCAGTTTGAACAAAGCTCCAGCGCGATCTAGTTCCCCGGGGCAGCAGGAGCAGCAGCAGCAGCAACATGATGGCGAGGCGGCTGAAGCCGAAAGGCTACTCGATAGATCTCTATCCGAAACGTGCAGTGGAGATTCTTCTCCTGGCATCAAACTGGGGAAAGAAACATTCCGAAGACAGAAAGCTTCCTTGAGAGCCAAGGTCCCCTCGAGGGGGAAGGGTTCCACTAGAGGAAGGAGTGTTCCTTCCGGTGATGGGAGATCCCCCTACTTCCATAACAGGAAGAGGAAACGGAAAGGGGAGAATGATGCTCTTGAGAACGTTCTTGAGCCTGAGGCTGAACACAATGCCGGCATCGATATGAAGCCGCGATCTCTCAGGTCCCCTGTAAATCCACAAAGTGTGGCGGAAATGAAGAAGGGGGAGCCCAAGCCAGTGGTAAGTGCTTTCTTCGCGCCGATGGAAGAGAAGCCGCTTGGTCAACGGTGTATCGTGAACAAAGCATGGGTTCCACCCATTTCGGTGCATGCTCTCATCCAAGAAGAGCTCTACCGAGAACCTTGGAAAGTTCTGGTGGCATGCATGCTGCTGAACAAGACATCTGGGGCTCAGGTCTCTCTCTACTTATAAAAAAAAGAACTGTTCTCCTGTTGGGCTAGATAGAAACTGCATAAAAAAAGGGAAATTTTAATAGCGGAGAAATTCGTGTACCAAATGCATGCATGTCCTCATAGAAAGGTTTTTGGTTTTTTGTTACAAAAATACCGTTTTAGAATGCAGAATAAGCGGTGGTGCCGGATTGTTGGGGGCTACTCCTCCATTGGAGGTTGCTCATGTAAATCGCATCGAAAAACTGCATAAAAAGGGAAATTTAAATTGCGGAGAAATTCATGTACCAAATGCATGCATGTCCTCAAAGAAAGTTTTTTGTTTGTTTGTTTGTTAGTTACAAAAAGACTGTTTTAGAATGCAGAATAGCTGGGGATTGTGGATTGTGGGCTTCTCTTTCCTCCATTGGAGGTTGCTCATGTAAAATCGCATCGAAATGTGGGGTGGCATTGAAATGCCTGGCTATTTTTTTGCGCTGTTTTATATGTTATATTTGTTTCTATTGCTTGAAAGGCTTAGGCCTCACCAGCATATCTACATGTATGTATGTGCTGATGAAATGCAGCCCATTTTGCTTTCATTTCTTTTTGGGGGGGAAAGGGTTGCAGATGAGGAGAGTGATATGGGATCTGTTCGAGCTGTGCCCGACGCCTGAAGCAGCCGTAGCTATGGAGGTGGGCAGGATCGAGGAAGTGATCAGGCCGCTCGGCCTGCAGAAGAAACGTGCGAGGATGATCCAGAAGTTCTCGAGAGAGTATCTTGGGGAGGATTGGTCGAACGTGGCAGAGCTGCATGGCATCGGCAAGTACGTATGTGTGTACTTGCTTATTCATGGTGGAAGCCTACCTATCTACCTACCTAACTAACTAATCAGCCAAATAACCAACTAATCAACTAGCTAACTAACTAATCAACCAACTAACTAACAAATTTCTGGTTAGAGGGGGTCCAGAAAGGGAAAATAAGAAAGAAAGAAAGATCTGAGCTTATCAAGGGGAGAATTGAACTTGTTCCAATGAATGCATGTATCTACCTACCTACCTAACTGAAAAATCAACAAATCAACTAACCAAACCAACCAACCAATCAACTAACTAACTACCCACCTAGCTAGCTAGCTACTTAACTAGCTGATTTCAGGTTGGAAGGGGCCAAGAAAGGGAAAATAAGAAAGAAAGAAAGAAAGAAAGAAAGAAAGAAAGAAAGATCTGAGCTTGTTGAGGCGAGAATTGAACTTGTTCCTATGAATACATCTATCTACAGGTATGCGACGGATGCGTATGCCATCTTTTGCGAAGGCCGATGGCGAGAAGTTCATCCCGAAGACCACAAGCTGGTCGATTACTGGAAGTACTTGCACGACACAGATGGCCTTGGCAATGCATTCAAGGATGATAGGTAAAGCTTGTGTGTGTATATGTATGTATGTATGTATGTGGGTGTATTGCTTGCTGTGATGTTTGTTTTTCCTGTTTGAATTTCTAGTCTTCTTTCTTGAAAGATAAAACTTGTGGATTGGATTTCCAGGCATTGAAAATCCGCTTCGGTCCATAACAACATTGTTGTTCAAAGTGTAGCATAGATTCCACCCTTTGTATATATCAAAGATGAATCTTCTCCTAAGGCTCTACACAAGGTAACTTGAGGTGAATTTGGAAGTTCTGACTTCTCTGGTCCTTTTTTGGCCTACCAAAATCATTCTATCCAGAACTTTCGGGCTCTGAGGTTTTATATATTTTTACTTCCGAAGAGAAACAAGGTCGAGTTTTGTCTGTTTTGCGATCGCATTAATGATCTGGTTTTGTTTAATCGATTTCTTTATTGATTTGATTGATTGATGGGGTCTCCACTTGAGCAAATGTTGTCAGAAATGGATGGGAAGATGGTTCGTGTGTTGTTAGAAATGATTGATTAATCTAGCGTTTGCAAGCCTCAGATGAGATGATCATTGGGGGCCCATCAGATGCGGTTGACGAATCAAACGACAATTGACAATGTCGCAATATTAATCATTTTGCAGGGACAATCTTGAACGTAGAGGAATGCAACAAAACAGCAATGCCTCGCTCGCACTAAGGACAGGAAACGTGCACGGCAACAAGCAGTCAGATCCGAAATTCCAGACGTCGTCTTCACCAATGACAGATAGAAAGAAGAGATCAAGTCAATCTGGAAAGAGAACATGAACTCAAATGCAGGATGGGCTGAAAGAATCGTCGACGGATGGTTTACAAGATGTAAGTGAGTTCTTCTTTCAGCAGAAGGTGAAGGAGAGAAAAATGTTCTATCAAGAACGAGAGGTTTAGAATCCCTACAAATGACCTACAGGAGTGAGATCCATATAACACACATCTGATTTGAGCAGCTAGAGAAAGCCGTAGACGTAGTGTGGAAGTAGCGGAAGACAAGAAGAAAGCATCCTTGTCTTTTCATAAGAAAACAACTTGGTGGATACAAATGGGAGGTAGAATGAATGGAGATTTCTTCGCAGTCTGTAGACTAAAAATGCATGCCACATCAGTAATACAACTGAAGAGAGATGGTGGCAACATTGCAACAGATGGAGGATAGCAACCTCATTGTATATCAAGATTCGCTTTCGGCTGAATACACAACGCAGGGGAAAAGCCGAAGATTGAAAACCGAGCATGGAGCAAACATTAAACTGATTATGTCAGAGAATCCCAATCATCGAATGATTCCCAAACTTAGCTTCACACCAAAACTGGGAAAGGGGAAGCCTGTTGCTCGTCAGATCCGTTGGATACGAGCTCACATGCATCAAAATCGAGCAAATCGTCGGCCATCTGTATTTCACCAGACATCACTAATGCTTCAGACAGCAGTGCTATTTCGGTTTCTTTTTTTGTTTTTTGGTCAGATACCAAAAAGCCCATGTATCATTTTCCCTGTTCCAATCATATTCCTTGAGAGAATTTGTTCTTTTCCCAAAAACAAAGACCAAATCCACTCTCAAATTCTGAGAAATCCGAAAATTTGTGTTCCCAACTCCGCCGATATCATAAAAGACCAAGTTTTCCAAACTGTTCCTGGTCCCTCAGCCAACATGTGAAATTCCAAGCTTTTACAGAACCATAGCATCTTTTGTTCACCCCAAAGTGGGCTCTTACTTGTCAATGGTCGTCATGAAGCTCAAGAAAGATTACCAAACATGGTTACCCTACAACAGAATGAATTCACTGCAATTCTCACCAATACCAATATCCTGAAGCACTTGTAAAATGGACTCAAGTCTATGGTTCAAAAGCTTTCTTTTGATGCATACCCATCAAATAATCAGGAAAAGCCTGCATCCTCTTTCCATCTTCCGAACAGATAGCCAGGAGTGGCAATCAATTCATTCGACATTATCTCCCTGATTATGTACAATCGTATGTTTCACCACAATGCAACACGCTCAGCACTAAGAGAGACCTAAATCGCTCTCTCCAAGAATAGGAAGACATTGTCATCTGCATGCTACTTTGAGCATTGAGATGGAATTGGGAGATCATTAGGTTGAGGGTTTGATGGCAGCATCACCACAAAATGCTGCCAGCATCCATTGACACAAAGTTTTGGGTTTTGGATTTTGGAGATTCTTCTGGGGCCTTGCTTCCTTATTCTTCAGGATAAACCATCTTCTTTGTAACTCCACCATCGACAACAAATTCTTGGCCTGTAATGAATCCAGCTTTTTCATCATCGCATAAGAACAGACATATCTCCGCCACATCTTCTGGCCTTCCTACCCTTCCGGCAGGATGCCAAGCATGATCCTCGGGTCGCAGTACAGAATCCCCATCTGGATCCGTATTAATCCATCCAGGAAGAACAGCATTCACACGCACACGCCCTGCTAATGTGATCGCCTGCCAAGACGGCATTGATGTTTAGGACATGTTCCAGACCCTAATCAGCTTTCATGTAATGTAGGAAAATAGAGAAAAGACATGCTTGTGAATGGGTTAAGCCACAAAGGCCAGCCTTTGATGCACTATATGCCATGGTGTTGGGCTCGCTCTGAAGAGCTCGAGTGCTAGAGATATGGATGATGCTCGACCTCCCTGGGACCATATATGGCAGTACATGTTCGGACATGAAATATGCGCCATTGAGGTTTGTCGCAATCGTCTCTATGAATGATTTGAACTTGTCATCTTCTCTTCTGAATGCTGTCCGTCCTGAAATGATATGCAATGTATGTCAATTTTTAATACTTTGACCTTCCATGTTACTATATTTTGAATTCCAAACAAATTGATAAATAGATTATCTATATCCACAAGCAAGTGTGAAGTATATGCCAAGTATTACATTATTACTCATTAATATGTGGATGTTCCAAGCTGTGACATACTCATAAATGTGTGTATGTCCCAAGCTGTTTGAGTTGCCAACATTCAAGGCTATGAATCTGTTTCCAGACTGTTGATCTGCCAAATGTATTGAGAACTCTTACGTATGTACACATGAAGGTGTCTTCCATATGTTATAAGATGCAGTAACAACTACTTTGTATCGATATTAAAGAGAACAAGCAACGAGAGCCGAAAATCAAAGACCTGCATTATTAATGAGTACATGCATTTCGTTGCCAAACCATTGCACTGCTTCATCAACAATTAGCTTTGCTTGACCAGGGTCACTGATATCAGCCCGAACAAAATGGAATCGATCTACCAGCTTCAAATCCGTATTTGATGCACTGGGCAATGGTGGGTAAATTTCACCTTCAAAATCCAGAATATCTGTGCCCACCACTTTATATCCCTGATACAAATATTAGATTTAGGGCACAAAGTACTGTTGAACAGTTTCCACATGAAAGAAAGTCATTAAAAACCGTTTCAAATGTGGCATTTTTAAGTGTTAGATAAAAAAAAAACCAGGCAAATATCCATGTTTTGAGGAAGTTCAAGGGATAGATATGTTTTTTAATGTCTACTAGTTATGTCAGCCTTGATATCTCTCCAAATCTCGAAGTTTATAAAAGCTTGTTGTCTACCACACAATTGAGATTTGCATAAAAAAATCAGCATACTCCGTGTCATCCTATATGATTTAGTTTCAAAGTGGCATGTGTTTACAAGCAGGCAAACATTCATGTTTGAGAAAGTTCAATGAATAGATATTGTTTTGAATGTCCGGTAGTTATGCTAACCATGATGATATGTGCCCACATAAAAGAGTTCATAAAAAGCTAGTCTACCATGCAATTGAGAATGAATAGAAAAATCATCATGCCCGTATCCTCATATATGATTTGTTTTCAAAGTGCCATGTTTCTTCAGCCTCTTCGCATGTGTTTAAAATCAACACCTGGTCACATATTTCCAGCTTCAGTAACCAACGGATAGATCTACGCTGCGAGAACAATCCTATTTTTAATTGCTCAATGTCAACTGCTTCACAGGCACCTTCTGGATAGCACTCAATGCAAGGGGAATTAAGCCATTAGGTCAAAAGAAAGAAAATGCCATTCATCATGCTACATGTTGCGTTTCCACCACAAAAATCCGGTAAGAAACCATAGCTACAATCCTCATTAAATAACCCCTGAAGAGAGATTCACGAATCTGCCCCAGTTCTGCTGACTTGCCGTAAGCGCATGGGTAGAAATGGAAGGGAGATCAAGCCATCGGATAAAGATGAAAACCCTCTTTTTGTACTATGCCAAAACACCAGAGCTACAATCCTAACCCTAACCTGGAGCAGGAAGGTCCGAAGCAGGCAACGGCCGATACCCGAAGGTCGAGCAACGCCAGTGATGATGGCGCAGCGATCCGACCCTCCTCCAACTCCGCCTGCTGCTGCGATCATGCTCCTGCCCTGAATCCTCCGCCAAACAGAAGAAGAAGAAGAAGCAGAAGAAGAAGAAGAAGAAGAAGAAGAAGAAGCAGGGGGGGGATGAGGACGAAGAGGGAAGCTACAGCTGACAGGAATCAGCGATGGCGGCAGCAGCGAGCGACGGATGATCATCCTCCTTCTTCCTGTCCTCGCTCTCCCGCTCGCACCTTCGTATACGTACATTGGACCGTATGCGTACACAGATCCGCATACGTACACCCAACCGTATCTGTACAGGGATGCATGAAACCGTATGCGTACGCGGGTCCGCATACGTACACGCAACCGTACCCGTACAGGGATGCATTACAAACGTAGGTGTACACGGATCCGTATACGTACATATACACGCATATGTATCCCAAACGTATACACAGAGGCTTCTGTATTTTGCCTCCCGTATTGCTGTACATCCGATGAAACCGGCTTTTGCTCGGGACATATCTATACGTATAGGCGTACATGCTTATACGGACCGAATACGTAGTTTCGCCGTGTTTTCAAGCCTCAAGGAGCTGCTGATTCGAAACCGGCTTCGCTAATGTTGTATATCGTACGCGTACGCATGTGTATGTATACGTATATGTATATATATGTGCGTGTACGTATAGGCGTATACACTTATATGGATCGAATACGTAGTTCTGCCGTGTTTTTGAGCCTGATCGGGCTCCTGAGAGGAGCTGCTCGGAAGCTTCTTCAGTTGTGAAGCTCTTGGCTCCCGACTGATCTACAAGCTTCTCGGCCGGGTTCCGTTTGCTTTGCATCTGGCTCGAGTGTTTTTACTTCTGTTTTTGTTTTTATTTCTTTCAAGAGAAGATCCTATCAATTAGTCATTCCCAGACAGATGCCCAAAGGGCCACAGACACTTGCAGTGGCACAAACCTAAGTAGTGGGACATTATACCGATTCTGATTTAGGGTTTGAGGATTCCAAACCGACATTGATATATATCTCGAACGAACCTGAACCCAAAACCGATGTCCCTTGAGCCCAAAACCTGAATCGGTGTGGTACCAAAACCAGCTCTGAACACTTAAGTCAGTTCACGTTACGCCATTATAAATCGGCTTTAATGGTTCCGTTCTGGCTCAAGCTGAAACTGCTGCCGATGCCCGATTCTGACCGATTTGGATCAAGTGAACGATTCTGACCAAATGAAGCTGGGAGGCCAGATTCGATCGGAAGTCGCGCCCTTTGCAAAGCGGAAAAACAGCATGAAAGCAAAGCAGAATGTGAACCAAGCTGAACCAAACCGATGTCCATTGTTTGAGCCAAAACTTTAAATCGGTTTGGAATCCTCAAACCTAAACCAAAACCAGCTTCGAATTCTTAAGTCAGTTAACGTCAAGCCATTATAAATCGGCTTTCAATGGTTTAGTTTTCTGGCTCAAGCCGAATTCTGACGAATTTGGGCTCCCATCAGATCAGCTGACGTCATGTCCTCTGCAGAGCGAAAAACAGCAAGAAAGCAAAGCAAAATGCGAACCAAGCCGAACTGAATCGATGTCCGTTGTTGAGCCAAAACTTAAATCTGTTTGGAATCCTCAAACCTATAAACCAAAACCAACTTTGAATTCTTAAGTCAGTTAACGTAAAGCCATTATAAATCGGCTTTCAATGGTTTAGTTTTGGCTCAAGCCGAATTCTGACCAATTTGGGCTCCCATTAGATCAACTGAATGATGATTTTGACCCAAGTGAATGAAGTTGGGAAATTTCTGACATGTTGGGAGGCCAAATTTGGTCAGAAATCATGTCGCGAAAACAACACGAAAGCGAATTTGGTCAGAAATCATCTCGCGAAAACAGCACAAAAGCGAATTTGGTGAGAAATCATCTCGCAAAAACAGGAAGAGAGCGAATTTGGTCAGAAATCATCTCGCAGAAACAACAAGAAAGCAAATTTGGTCAGAAATCATGTGGCAAAAATAGCAAGAAAGCAAATTTGGTCAGAAATCGTGTGGCAAAAACAGCAAGGAAGCAAATTTGGTCAGAAATCATGTGGCAAAAACAGCAAGAATGCAAATGTGGTCAGAAATCATGTCGCCAAAACAGCAAGAAAGCAAATCTGGTAAGAAATCATGTCGCAAAAACAGCAAGAAAGCAAATTTGGCCAGAAATCATGTGGCAAAAACAGCAAGAAAGCGAATTTGGTCAGAAATCATGTCGCCAAAACAGCAAGAAAGCAAATCTGGTAAGAAATCATGTCGCAAAAACAGCAAGAAAGCAAATTTGGCCAGAAATCATGTGGCAAAAACAGCAAGAAAGCGAATTTGGTCAGAAATCATGTCGCCGAAACAGCAAGAAAGCAAATCTGGTAAGAAATCATGTCGCCAAAACAGCAAGAAAGCAAATTTGGCCAGAAATCATGTCGCCAAAACAGCAGGAAAGCGAATTTGGTCAGAAATCATGTCGGCTAAAACAGCAAGAAAGCAAGGAGAAAGCAAGAGCAGGAGGAAGACC
>JBBBWG010005002.1:82099-100126 GCA_037176905.1 Azolla pinnata
CATCAAAATTCCACCTCCCAGCTTCCATGGCCATGTCGTCGACGAATCTGCAGAGCTGCACCCACTAGCGATCGACGCAGAAGCAGAAGCAGCTCAGCTCTTCGATTACGCCCACTACTACACCGACAAGGAGGCGAATTGCTTCCATATCCTATCAGCATCAGCATCAGCATCACCAGCATCACCATCTCCATCTCCATCTCCACCTCCATCTCCATTGTTGCCTTCCAAGCTGAGGACCCACAAGCTCCCACCTCTTACCTCCTCCTCCTACTCCACCACCAGCTGCGCCATAGCCAGAGGCCCGCGTCGAGGCAGATACTCCACCAAGCACAGGGCCAGCTATGGCCTCCATCGATCTCGTCTTCTTCACAAGCTCTCGCTGCGCTGCCACATTCTCGCCTGCCTCCTCTGCTTCTGCCGCCGCCGCCGAGAGCCGAGAACTCACCCATCTCTGTAAATCAAACCTTCTTCTTCTTCTCCTTCTTCTTCTTCTCCTCATTCAGAGCCTGTAAGGCCTTCTGTTCTGATCCATCACCATTGGTGAAGGAAGAGAAACAAGGCCATAGCTGCAAAAAACACAGCCCAGAGTCTGGTAACAACCCACAGAATCCAGGAGAACTAACTTCCAACTGTCGCCCCATTTTTCTTTTCACTTGTATGTATGTAAATCCCAAGGTTCAGTAAATCTATTGAATAGCAGCACCAATGGCGCAGATGCAGAGCAGCTTCCATGTCAATCTCCATGTCGAACGCTCTGGATTATACCACATAAGAGCCTTATCATACTCACTAGAATCAACGCTAAAAAAACATGATCGATCGCACTTGACATTACCAAAAATCAGCAACATCTGAAGGGCATCGATCTATGATTGCATTCATGCATACCTGCATATGAAAAGAAGCTACACACAAAAACCTGCCCAAAAGAACAAAGAGGCTCTCTACAAAAGCAATTTGCTTTTTCCGCCCTCGTTGCATACATACACAAGGGTTCATGTAAGACGATCATCAATCGGCAGAATCAGCAGAAAACAACAGACAAGCGCTGCTCTCTACTCACCAGGAGTGCTAAAAAAGAAGAGAAGAAAAAAGATTACAGACTCAATTTCCCCGCATGAACAATGGTAGCATGCAAATACCTTTGTGTGTGATGCTTGCTGAAGCTTCTGCTATGTATATATACATGCACCAAGGATCAAATGATCAGTCACAATGAACTAGCTGCTAATAGGCCGGTTCGGGACAAACCCTAGTTGGTAAGTGTAAAGAAAAAAAACAACTATTAGGGTTTGCAAGTGATTCATGCACATGCATGGATATGGCATCATTGCTTGTATCAGGGTCCACGCGATCTTTCCTTTGGCATTGCCCAAACATTTGTCGCATTCGAATTCGATTGAATCGCCGCCAAATAATGGATTTTAACCAGCGGCAGCTCTTTGGAAGGTCGAGAATCGAAAATCGTGAGCATCATCGACGAGCCCGCTAGAAAAACAATGAACTTATATGCCATTTTCGTGAGGTACGGTATCAGCAGCTGGAGCTTGTTCTTTACCTGCACACAACAAAGAAACTGCCCAAAATCAGGAAAAACAGAGTTTCAGCTTGCTCGCTTTTCTACACCAATTTTACTTCTCATCATGGCAAAACATGTCAAATATCAATCGGTCCTTCAAACCTTCTCGCTTTCTGCAGCACAAAATATTGGCGTGCATGCAATCACAAGAACACAAGACCTGAATCAGTCATTCAGCATGAACGGTGCACCGCCAACTTGGTTAAGGCTGCAAAGCAAAAAGCTTTGCTGCTTTATTATTTGTATGCATTCAACTTCCAACACTTGTAAATTTATACGCAATGATTCGACATCATGTTTTGTGTCGCCTATATGTATATGTACATGTACATCAATCTATATGAATGTATGTATAAAAGGCCTACCTTTCATTAGCAGACAATTCTTTCTTCTTGCCTTAAGCTAACACACAAGAGCTTGTCAATTACATGCTTACTACTGCTCAAAATACTTTGGCCTATGGTATGTATATATTTGTCGAAAAATTCTCACCTGAACCCATACTTGTGTTTGTGTCCAATTTATTTCTTAATTTCCTCTTCCTAGCAGCATTGCGACGAGTATTTCTAAACCATGTATTCACCTGCAAAAACAAGAAGGCCCTTCCAATTTAGATGCAAATAAGAGTTGAAATTGTAATAGAGCTCCACTCCATGCAAAGCAACTGCTATATTAGAATTAGATGAAAGATATAAAAAACCTAAAGAGGAAGTTGAGGTTTGCCTACATACATCTTTGAATGACAAGGCCAATTCACTTGACAGCGCTTGTTTACGTTCCTTCGAAGGAAGCTCGCATTCTTTAAAGACCTCTTGGAGCCTCTGCATATATTGGCAGTTACAATATCAAATATTAAGCTTGCAAAAAAATAGCCGCTTTACACATGCACTGCTTATCTACTGAGATCGATTGCAGTGAAAAAGAAAAAAGATACCCCCTAAAAACTGGCCCCTGGCTTCCAGAGCCACAAGCTGGCTATTGGGTCACATTTAGCGGCAAAACAACATTCTATAAGCATTGCATACTATACTCTACCAGAAGTATTTCCTTTGCTATCCGGATTGACCTCTTCCTCGAACGAGTTCTTTCTCCATCCTTAACTTTCTCCGATTTGACTTCAGAAGGCATTTCTTCCTTTGGCTGATCTGGATCCTTGGTATCCATTTTCCGCTTCCTCTTTCTCCAATCTTCATCCTCACTTGACTCGTCTGATGCATTGGCACCGAAAACTTCCTGCAGAAAAGTGCACGAAAACCAAAAAACAAGCACCCAGTATTCATACTCCAACACCTCAAAGCTTCGAAACTGTTAATAAGGCTCTTCTTCCTCTTCAAGGATGAGTCTGAAAGGATGAATCAGCTAGCATGTGAATAAAAACAGGGTAGGACTTGGCTTTCACTGCTCAATTCTGAAATTCCAACCGAATGAGACTACATTTTGTAATGATGCTAAAATCTATGCAGCTTTAGAAGTATGCTTCACTACAAGGGCTCAAGAAGACTAGACAAGATTACAGCTCAAAACCATGCACAAGAAAACATAAGTGTGTGTGGTCGAGAGAGAATGTATGTGTGGGGGGAGGGACAGAAGTGACTTGTCATGTACATTCGAATCAAAATTAGATCAAACAGGAATCAGCTAATGAGCATATCATCAAATCCAGCTATTGAATATGTAGCGTATAAAGCCGCTGTTAAGAACATACTGGTCCATCAGCATACATGTGGTCAAGCAACCAGTCTCCATTGTTCCTTGCTAGTATAAGAAGCAAAGCCAATCACAATCTGAGGAATATCTAGAATCTAAGTGTTTTCTACTTGATCACTAGTTAAAAATAGCAGTAATTTCAGGAAATGTTTATCATTCTTCAACATTATTAAGACTGATATAATGCAGTTACTGACTCACATCATGAAGCTGCTTATAATTCACTTCAGGACGTTTCCTCTTCCCTGAGACCATAACCACCTCTTCTTCTGATAACCCTTCAGTGTCATCATCATTTGAATATGTCCTCTTCTTTCCTTTTGAAGTTCCTGCAAACTCGTCAAAGAAGACTACCCCTGAGCTATCACTTGAATTCAAATCAGAGTCTGAGCTTGAGCTTGAGCCTGATCCTGAGCCTGAGCCTGAGCCTGAGCCTAAACCAGAATTCTCGTTATCATCACTTTCTTCATTCTCCTTTGAAGTTCTATCCTGCTCTGAGGACTTTGGCTTCTCAGGATTGTAATCATCATCTTCAGAATCTTCCGAAGGCCAATCTACCTCAGCCATACCACCGTTACCATCACAACTAGCATCTTCCTCCAGTTCAGGGAAAACTTTCTATATAATGTTTGAAAAAAATGCATGGTAGCTTCAGCATAAGAAAAGGATGAGCTCAAATCTGGCCACTCACAAATACAAAAGACAAAACCAGGGTTTTACACACCTTCCAACTATCTTCTATCTCGAAATCTGTTCCTAGATAGTCATTTATAGCATCAAAACATTCGAATTTGCAGTCACAAATGGGGCAAAGCCAGCCTTCATCCCCTGGAGGAACTGCAAATAAAGCACTATAGTTCAGTTTTGTTCAGATTACCTTCACTCGGTTTTGTACATGTCACATGCGTATGCACCGTAGTCGTTTTTTATGCATACAATACATTTTAGAATGCTCAGAAGTGTCATAAAGTACTCGTTAAATACGTAGAATACTTAGAATATAAATGTAGATTATAAAATTAGAAGTTTTTTCCTAAAACATTTCTTCTAAGGTGGAACTATTTCTTCATTGTGCAACGTTTTTGGTGTGATTCTGTGATTCCTTCATTACATGAATTTATCATATGATACTTGTATGAACTAGAGAGAAATTGAATCAACCAAAGCCCGTAAATTAATAGTTAAATACAAACAGATAACAGAAGTATTTAGCATACTCTATGCATTCATCAAACTTTATCTTTAGAATAAGTGTTTTAAGGATGAAAAATAAGGCAACAAAACGTTTAAAATACTTAGCTTGTGTTGTACGTATATGGTATGATTTGTATTTTACAACTATCACTGCGCTTTGCTTACATTTAAGTCTATTTTTGTACTCATAAGCCTATTCTAACTATGATTGTGTGATATTCCATGGTGCAACATCACTTACTGTCTTCAGTTTTCAGTGGTGGATCCAAGCAAAACTGATGAAAAGCACGGTCACATGCACCGTCACAGAGGATAATATCATTCTCAGGTAAGACTTCCTTAGACTTACATATTGCACAGAATATCTGAAACTCCCATTTCGAGAAGGTAAAGTGAGATATTTCAACAAATCAGAAATTACTTCAATAGTTAGATGCAGCACCAAATAAACATTTGGTGGGGAAAAGGAAAACAAAAGAACTTTTCTTACATCATCGAAGTGAATTTGTCCTTCTTCATCAAAAGCAGCCTCTTCCATTGAACCTTCTAAACTCAATTTTTCAATCTGCTCTATTTCCTTGCGTATTCCAAGCTTACACTGTAGTATTTGTCTCTCAGCCCTTTTCAGCTCCTGCTCTGGTCTGACCTTCTCATGGCTGGAATTAGGAACAATGTAGAAAATAACCTCTCAAAAACATCATTCTGGACCCTCCCTCCCTCCCTCTCTTTCTCTCTATCTAGCTCTAGAAAATATTACTAAATCCAATGAAGATGATCTTATAAAGGCTGCAGCCTACATGAAGAGAAGTTCTCATTCACGTCTGTTGGTGTCCCTTGGGTACACAAACGCACATAAATGAGAACATCTCTTCAAATAAGAGGCGTACTATATTGACACTGGACTTCAACTCCCATAACGTTGGAATAGAAACTCTAATATGAGGATAAATCACACTAAGATCAAAGCAAAGAATGCCAAAAGAAATGCGGAGGAGAAGTAGAGGGTAAAGAACATGCCTTGCTAATATTTCTCCTGGATACTCCATGATACAAGACAGATCCAGTATAATGCGCAATGGATCTCGAGAGCTTCTTTGAACTACAGGGAAATGATAGAAATTCTATAATATTTGCAGATCTGCATTCAAATCTATTAACATTTTACTAGATGTAAGTAACACAGTGAAGGAGAGTGACAATGTATATGAAGACTTAGAGACTCATCTACTGCACTATAACATTGTATAAAAAGAAAATTTGGTATCTTCTAGGCTTGTGAGGACCCAATATTTCACTTCATTTCCTTCTAAAAAATCTCTCTCAAATGATCAGGTCTCTGTCTCTTTCTCTCTCTCTCTCAAAAGACTGTCTCCATCTCTCTCAAAAGCCTCTATCTACATTACCTTTGTCCTTTCCATCCATCTCCAGAATATGCATCAATCAAGCTTTGCTCTCGATTTATGCGATTCAGGAAGTACTTCACTCGCATCTTTATCCTCGACGCATCATCCTTGACAGATGCTCTCGCATTCCGTTGGATCCTCTTCGGCTTATTCGACCTGTTCTCAGCATCCAGATTCGTTCCATTCTCTGCTTTCGAAGGCCTTCTTCTCTTGTGGGGTGAGTGGGATTGTAATGGTCTACTCTCAGCAACAGAGTTTCCATCTTGCTTACAATCCTCTAATGACTCCCTTGTATCATTTTTTTTACGGTTTCTACGCTTGTTTTCTGTAGGTTTTGCTTCCTGTGTCTTGTTTCCAGAAGAGAACTCATTGAGAGTTTGTGTGGATTCCTCCTTAGGACATGATTTAGAAGGGCTAGCTTCTAGAACTGAGTACTCTCCTTCTCCAACTCTCTTCTCTTCTTCTGAGATTTTCTCTCTTGACATGGCCTATCTTATTGTAACCAGGTTCTCTCTAAATTGCCATCATTCGAGTTCTTTTTGGTATCAGATGTGCAAGGAACATGTCGTAACTTGTAAGCAGCATTCCTAAATTTGGGTTGATACTTTGCCTCATAAAGTTGGCAGAAACTGCATCCAATGAAGAGAGAAAAGCATGTTTAAAACTCTACAGGTTTTTTCATCAACAAGTAGAAAATCTCTTGATTAGAAATACTGAAATTGAAGGTAGCAAACATAATGACATCTCACATCTATGAAAAACTTTTCTTATGCCCCACCAATCTCAAAGCTGAGCATGAACACACACACACACACACACACACACACACACACACACACATTAATCATGCAGTAATTTACAGAACCAGCGTTCTCTTCTTACAAATGGATTGAATTCTTCAGCATTCAACTGCACATTAAAGATCACAATTATTCTCGACTATATCCCAGTTCTAATGCTGTGTATTTTGAAGCGGAATAAGCAAAATCCCACGAGATTTTCTCTTTAAGAACCCATATGAAGCATGCTTTCATGGAAGCACACAATCTCTGCAAAATAATTGAGCTCTTCAACATTGACATGAAATACACACGTTGTATATTTTCGCCAAAATTTTCAAAGAATATTGCCGTGATTGTAGTATAATACACCTCATATAGATAATCAAACTCAGATAATAGAAGTTTCCGATACCCCTCCATGATAAACAAGCTTTAATCAACCCTAATATTGCAAAAAACTGAACTCTTCACATATAGCATGCTCGAAGTTACTCAATATTCTAGGTTTGCACATCAACCTCATTGTTAATGCTCATTGAATTCCAAGGCATATTACCCTAACTCTATTATAAAGTGCATCCCATAGTAAATAAAAACTCAAAGAGTGAACGATGACAAACTTTAACATCAACTGAACACAGGCTCCAATAAGCATCTATGCCTGTAAACTAATCAAACACTTAACCTTCTGCATCGATACCGGAATTACTGCTCAGCGATTTTTCGACGCCATATGGCACAAAGCTGGTACATAGCTTACTTTGAAAGAGCACGTACTTTTTCTATGCCATAGAATGAGAGATTGGCGTGAAGAACAAAGATCTTCACCGTTTAGGCCATCTCTTTAACGTCCACATCACCCCCCCACCAATCTCTCATTCCATGGCCAAAACGGCAGCAGCACAATGTCACATAATGAAGCAAGCCGAGCCAAAGTGCAGGCCCCACAACAAATCTCGAGTTTCTAGCACAAGAAACCCACCCCCCCTTCCCTCCCTCCCTCCCTCCCTCCACAGGAAAAAAGAAAGCAGGAGGGGAGATGGTATGCAGAGAAAGAACCCTACTAGTTTGTTCAAAACGTGTTGTCCGGGAGGGCAACATCAGGATCGAATTGAAGAACACAAGGAAAGGGCAAGAAAAGAAGAAATGGAGAGAAAGGAAGAATGGGAGCATACCTGGGAGGAGGCAGGAAAGGGGGGATGGGAACCTCAGAGAATGCAGAGGAGAAGAAAAAAAGAGAGGATTTCTCAGTCCCTTGAGCTGCTTCCTCTCTGCACTTCCCTCTTCTCTGTTTTCCTGCAAAGAAAAATGTTGGAAAAATTTTCCCCCAATTCTTTTGCTATCTCTTCTCTTGTTTTTAACTACTCTTTTTTTATCAACAAAAGGCTCTTGAATATGAATCCACTGTACACTGAAAAAACTAACTGTGTAAAAGAAAGCAAAGAAGGATGGGATCACTATGTATTTTGCTTGAGGTTTTTTTTATGTAAAAAGTCATTTGTGACCAAGTTATAACTGATGCTAAGAAGAATGTCTTACTTCTGGAATCGCGAAAAAAATGAAAGGAAAGAACGATACACCGATCTGGCCCATGAGACAGAAGGAAAGAAGGAAAGAAAGAAAGATATGCGTATTGAACATCTGCTTAGGCCAATATGACCCATGATGAATCCACTGTTCACTTGAGAAAAAAAAACATGTGTAAAAGAAAGGAAAGAAGGATGGATCACTATGTATTTTGCTTGAGGTTTTTTTGATGTAAAAAGTCATTTGTGACCAAGTTATAACTGATGCTAAGAAGAATGTCTTACTTCTGGAATCGTGAAAAAAATGAAAGGAAAGAATGATACACCGATCTGGCCCATGCGACAGAATGAAAGAAGGAAAGAAAGATATGTGTATTGAACATTTGCTTAGGCCAATATGACCCATGAGACAAAGCGTACAATAATGTTTGTGATATCCACTCGTCTGTAGGAGTATGATGACGATCACAAATGCAATTATCCAATGTCTGTACAAGGTAAAAAAAATATCGCGTATGCTATGTTTGAAAGGGAAAATCTGAAAACGTAAAAACATGATAATGTTTCCGACTGTGAATAGAGACAGTTGTGTGTAGGAAATTTTTTGCTTAAGTAAATGTTATACGATGTTTTCTTCCTTGACAGAGAGATCACTGATCACTGCTCATTATCATCGTGTTTGGAACATCCAAAAGCTGTTATATAAATTTTGAAACCTATGTGTATAAATATAGGGGTTCACCTTAATCTCAATCAAAGCAAACAACAGTTATACAATCCCATTTGTAGTTTCTTTTATCGTTTAATTCTCTATCTATGTCTCGATATTTTATGCGTTGCCTAGCTTGACATTAATTGGCTCCATCTGTCCGTGACAGTTACGTTGATTATTCGGACTGAAAAACCAATTTGTTTCTGTTTCTTTTTTTCTTTTTTTTTCATGGATCCGTTTGTAACGAGTTGAGCTTTGTATCGTTGAAACCGGATTTATGCTCTTCTTGTCGACTACCAACGGGTACCTTTCTCTTCACTTTATTCGGTCTGGAATCATCCAAAGATGTCGCGGAACGGTTGATCATTTCATTATGTCCAACTGATCATCAAATTATACTGCTTCCGATGACCCACTCATCCAATGATACAATCATGCAAATAGCAGATAAATCTCCTGCAATTGCATACATGTTATACATACACCGCATATACATACATATACATACATATATATACGTATGCATGTGTGTGTTACGACGCTTGTTGTTGGTCCTTTATGCTCCTATTGCATTCATGTGAATATGTATGCGTATATATACATGTGTAGGTATACATACATATACGCATGCACGTGTACATGTATCGAGTGTATACGAATGCATTTTGCGACCTTGCGCTGCGATTTACGACTGCTTCAACGATAATGCCATGTACGAATACGTATTCACACCCATGTGTGTGTACCCGTATACGAACGAACCATCTGTTGCTGCTGCATATACATGTACACGTACATGGCATCGCCAAACCATCTGCCGCTATTACTACTGCATGTATATATACATGTATATGAATGTATCTGCGATCAATCTACTACTGCTACTACTACTATCGCATGCATATATACGTAGACGTATACGGATGCACCTGCGAGCATATGCTACTGCTACTACTATTGCATGTATTTATATGTACGTATATGCCGATGCATCTGCAAGCATCTACTATTGCTACGGCTGTTGCATGTATATATACATACACGTATACGCACGCATCTGCGACCATCTACTGCTGCTACTACTATTGCATGTGTATATACGCACATATATACAGATGCATCTACAAGCATCTACTATCGCTGCATGTATATATACACGTACACGTATACGGACGCATCTGCGACCATCTACTACTGATACGACTATCGCATGTATATATACGGATGCACATGCGACCATCAACTGCCATTGCATGTATATATACATACACATATACGGACACATCTGCGACCATCTACCACTACTACTACTACCGCATGTGTATATACGTACATATATACTACTACTATTGCATGTATATATACGTACACGTATACGGATGCATCTGCGACCATCTGCTGCTGCTCCTGCTGCTACTGCATGTATGTATACTGGTATACTCTACGAATACGTACAAGTACGCTTGTCCGCGTATACGGATACGTATCCGTGTACGTACAGAAAAAAGGACCGTTGGAGTCTTCTTCTTCTTCTCTCTGTGTCTTCTGCTTCATCCGCTCCGCACGCAGACAGAAAACCCTAACCCTAACCCTAACCCTAACCCTAACCCTAATCGCGACAGTCCGCAGAACGCCACTGCAGCAGCAGCACCATGGGAGCTAAGGAGCTGAACCATCGCCCTTCTTCTTCTTCGTCTTCGTCTTCTTCGTCTTCGTCCTCTGCTTCCTCTCCGCGGAGCTCCATCGCCATCGCCAGCAGCAGGAGCTCTTCTGCAGCTGCCGCCATGGAGGGCTACTTCCTGGAGTGCCGGAAGGACGCGCAGTGCGTGTGCGCCATGTGCAAGGAGAGCCTGACGGCGACGCTGGACCTGCGGCCCGCCATCGCCAGGAAGCCCTCGAACTCGCCGGCGGCGAAGAAGCACAAGGCGGAGGAGGAGGAAGCAGCAGACATGGCGAATGCGCCATGGCCGCCGCCCTTCGTCGTCTGCACCCCGCCCCGGAAGCACAGGAACGGGCGGCGTCTGGCTATGGCGGATCCGAGGTCCACGGCGGCGGGCCCTTCCTCCCGTCTTCTCGCCTTCTTCCTCGCCCTTCCTCTGCTCCTCCTGCTCTGCGTTGTCGCCATAGATCGCCTCGCCTCCTCCTCCTCCTCCTCCTCCGCCGTCTTCTTCCCGTCTCCAACAGAGCCGCATCTCGGCTATGGAAGCTTCGCGCGGGTCGCGCAGGGATCGCTTGCGCGGAGGAAGCTTGCAGATCGCCTCGACTATGTCCATCGCCAAGTCAGCAGAGCTGTCAGAGCTTCGTCTTCTTCTGCTGCTGCTGCTGCTTCTTCTTCTTCATCTTCTTCTTCTTCGAATTGCACAGGCGCGGGATCGGCATGGAGATTAGACGAGGTCCGTTCTGATTCCTTCTCTTCGTTGTTTCTTCTTCTTCTTCTTCTTCTTCTTCTTCTTCTTCTTCTTCTGCTTCTGCTTCTGCTTCTTCTGCGTGAAGATCGTTACCATTTCTCTGTGAGACCTAACCCTAACCCTAACCCTAACCCCTGATCTTCGTCCACCTGTTGCTTGTTCTACTCAATCGCCGACAGAAGGAAATCCCCATAGCTTCCATAGCTTCACCACAAGCAACGGAGAAATCTGGAGAAAATGCTGCTTCAAATGCGTCAAATCTCTCACAACCCTAAATCCTGAACGCGTTTGAACCCTAATTCCTGAACGCGTTTGAACCCTATATCCTGAGACACTGAGCACGAAACCCTAAATCCTAAACACTAGAGCGCACTGAGCTCTGAATGAAGCCTAGCCTAAAACCCTAGAAAACACCGAACCCTAAATCCTGAACGTTCGAACCCTAAATCCTGAACATTGGAACCCTAATTCCTGAGACACTGATCACGAAACCCTAAATCCTAAACCCTGAACCCTGATCGATCTCTCAGGTTCTTCAGGTGTTGAAATCAAATCACAAAAGGAAGAACAAAACTTCCCCATATCTGGAACAACAGATGGCCGCGATTGCAGGCCTCAGCTGGGCAAAATTGCCATCAGAAGGAAGAATCATCAGAAAGCATGAGCTTCTCCTGCGCATGGTCTCGAAGAGATTCTAGCAAGAAGAAAACCCTAGAAACGCCTGATCCCCAAATGAAACCCTTGATGTGGAAATGCTGAATTCGGAAAGCCTACACACTTAATCAAGCCTTAAACCCTAATCCATAGCTCCTAATCAGGAAAGGAGCGAACCCTAAATCCGTAACGCTGAGCTCGAAACCCTGACACTGAACCCTAATCCATAACCATGAAACACTGAACCCTAATCCATAACCCTGAAACATTGAACCCTAATGCATAACCCTGAAACACTAAACCCTAAATCCGGAAAACTGAACTCTATACATGGGACCCTGAACCCTAACCCCTAAGCTGCAAGCCCTGATATGGAAACACTACACACTGAACTCTGAAAACACCGAACCTAAACTGTCATCCCTCAACCCTAATCTGGAAACGCTGAAGACATTAAATCCTGAAAACCCTAACTCCTCATCCCTTACCCTCAAAACACTAAACCCTAGATCTCAAACACGGAATCCCAACTCTGGGCCTTCAACTTTGAAACCTAGTTGTTAATTCCGAAACCCTAAAGCACATCCTTAAAACTTTGAAACCTAGTTCCTAATTCCGGAACCCTAAAGCACATTCTTATTGATGGCAAACGAAAAGATCCTGTTTAATTGTTTGCTGTTTCCATGGATTCTTACCAGTATACATGATCCTGTTTAATTTTTTGCTGTTTCCATGGATTCTTACCAGTATACATGATCCTGTTTAATTTTTTGTTTTTTTCGTGGATTCTTACCAGTAAACATGATCCTGTTTAATCTTTTGCTGCTACATGGATTCTTACCAGTATACATGACCCTGTTTAATTGTTTGCTGTTTCCATGGATTCTTACCAGTATACATGATCCTGTTTAACGTTTTGCTGTTTCCATGGATTCTTACCAGTATACATGATCCTGTTTAATTGTTTGCTGTTTCGATGGATTCTTACCAGTATACATGATCCTGTTTAATTTTTTGCTGCTCCATGGTTTCTTACCAGTATACATGATCCTGTTTAACTTTTTTCTGTTTCCATGGATTCTTACCAGTATACATGATCCTGTTTAATTGTTTGCTGTTTCGATGGATTCTTACCAGTATACATGATCCTGTTTAATTTTTTGCTGCTCCATGGACTCTTACCAGTATACATGATCCTGTTTAACTTTTTGCTGTGTACATGGATTCTTACCAGTATACATGATCCTGTTTAATTTTTTGCTGTTTCCATGGATTCTTACCAGTATACATGATCCTGTTTAATTTTTTGCTGTTCCATGGATTCTTACCGCTCAATATACACGTCTGTTTGTGTGTTATGTGGATATGGATAGGAGGGATACTTCATCCATTCGCGATGCTACATCTACTCTTCTTGGCTCGAGCAAGTCTCGGTGTGGGGCTATGGATCAAAGACAAGCGGGGTTTTGGGCCGTGCCGCAGTTGATCGCTCTTTCCTCGTCCTCTCAGGCACTGTGTATGAGGTGAGAGGAACTCAAATACCATCCACCTTTGTAAGTACATCTATCACTGTTTACTGATGCACGGCACAGCTTGAATGCCAACCAAACTTCTGAGAAATCAGAATTTAGCTCTCCAAATCATGGTCCTTGATGGAAGTGTTTCAGACAGCTTGATGCCAACCAAACTTCTGAGAAATCACAATTTAGCTCTCCAAACCATGGTCCTTGATTGAAGTGTTACAGACCGCTTGATGCCAACCAAACTTCTCACAATTTATCCCTCCAAATCATGGTCCTTGATGAAGTGTTACAGACAGCTTGATGTCAACCAAACTTCTGAGAAATCACAATTTAGCTCTCCCAATCATGGTCCTTAATGGAAGTTACAGCTTGATGCCAACCAAACTTCTGAGAAATCACAATTTAGCTCTCCAAATATCATGATTCCTTGTGTGGATGAACTGACTGATTGTTGTGTGATCCTTGAGAAGAAGACCACATTATGCATCAGATTACAGGATCAATCTTTAAGCTCATCTTCTGAGTGTGGCTTTTGTTTTTCCTTGCCTTTCCAGTGGCGTGAAGGCGGAATCGAACACACGATCTACACAGAGGGTAGCTCATGGTCGATGCCCAAATGGGCTGCTTCTGCTATACTCTTGGATGGCGATACTTGGGTCCTAGAGTATAAGCCCACATCTCTGTCTCAAGAAGGGCTCTCCGGGTTAATCCGAGGCCTCCTTTACCTCACCTCCAGAAGAGTTTCAAGCATTTGGAGAAGCATCAAGCACGCCCATGACAAGGCCTTGTTCGTGCACAAGCATGTGTTTGATGCTCTTGGCCCATCATCATCATTGTCGTCTTCTTCTTCTAGCATCACCAGCAGCATTCTTCCCCGCCCAACATAAAGGCTAACCAGGGAAGCTAATAAGAAAGATCGCAACGATCTTTGCTCAGGTTTTTCATCTATGGATTTGTCTTGTCCCAGAATACCACACCAGCCAAGCCACCTCAAGGTGTCTCCACTGTCAAGGTGTTTGTATTATGAGCTCCATGGATACTGATGCTCCAGTGTCGGAGACCTCCCACTACTTGATGACAAGCCAAAAACCTTTCTTTCACCCAAGGGTATGTTATGAATCTCCATCACAGCTTGGAGAGAATGGAGATTTTGATTGTCGCTCGCCTAGGGTAATGAAGTAGCACAACATATTTTTTCATATTATTAACTGCAGCAGCAGTTCATGCTTGGGCCTACATACAATCAACACTGCTTCTTCTGAACTCTTTTGCGTTTTGCTGCCAGAGGAGCATCTCATTGAACAGGCTTATTATCACATTTTATAGGTTTGTAAAGTTTGTGTCCATAGTATGCTTATGTTATCAAAGAGTGGTTTACAAGCTATGGACACATCAATGCACCAGAGGACTATGATAGTTCTTTTATACCTCCTAACATCAGAAGAGGCTTTTTGTTTCTGTTCTACTGCTCTCAAATGACTATTGGTTCCGATAATACTTCAGACAAACAAGAAAGAAGTAAGTGAAAAAAAAAAGAAACACAAGGCCCTGCTCTCAGATCTGTATGGGCATAGTGGAGATAAGGCTTTTGTTTCTGTTCTACTGCTGTCACTCAGATCTGAGATGACATTTGACTCCAATCACAATTCAGACAAACAGAAAGTGCAGAAAAACACAAGGTCTTTCTCAGGCAGCTTACACAAATAGTGCTGCAATGTTGCAGAATCAAATAGTATATGGGTTTCCTTTGTATGCTCCAAATTCCTCCTTTGGAGAGTAGGATCTAAGAACACACTGTGTAAATCATAATGTTATGGGCATAGATGGTGCATTTTCAACACCTTGAAGAAAACATCAGCAAGAACCAAAAGCCTGGAAGGAAAACCAAAATCTGTTGCAAATAACAGATGAAATAACAGCCAAATTTGTTCATGGTTACTCCCTGTCATATCCTGAAATGCATTGTTGAGGCCATCTATGCCGTGCAAGTGCTTCCAAATATAATCAACCAGCTTGTGGTCTTCAGGATGAGCTTCTTGGCACTGAACTTCGTGGAAAGATGGCAAATATGCATCGGTTATATACCTACAGATAGATAAAAAACAAGCTCAATTCTCCCCTCAACAAGGTCAGACAGATCTTTCTTTCTTTCCTATTTGACCTGGTTCTTTGAATCCTCTTAGTTAGTTAGCTGATTAGTCAGGCAGTTAGGTAGGTCGGTAATGAATACGATTTGTCTTTACATACATACTTGCCAATGCCATGCAGTTCTCAAAATGCTGGACCAATCTTCTTGGTTTAGGATCAGATTTCTTCTGAGAACTTCAAAATCATCCGAGAGACATTTCTTCTGCGCTGGATCGCATGCTCGATCCCCTTTCTACTGTCTTTACTTCTGTCTTTTCTCAACTGAAGCTCAATTTCAACTATTTAGGCCGATCTGTTTACAGCTTTGTTTTTTGCCAAGTTCCCTCCTGCAAAGCTCTTGCTTAGTTCCCCATTTACATAATAACCCTTCATAGATCTCTCTGGAAGGAGATGTGCTTCTGGAAACTCTTGGGAATCTTTATGATGGGCTTTCTGGCATAAATCCCTATATCTTACCCTCTTCACCCATTCCAAACTGATGCTTGCTTGATTCACATTCAACCAGGAAAAGCTTCTTTCAACGAAAGAGCGTGAAATCTGGCTCCAATGGCCATCACAGAAAACATGAATCTGTATAACCATCGAACAGCACTTGAATCAACTGGATATAGCACTCTCCCTAATCGCAAATCTGTTTTCAGTTGAGATTCACGTCTTGGAAACGGAAATGAGAATGCCGAAATGTCACCTCTGTTATCGATCAAGCTTTGTTACAACTTCTCAAAAAAATTTGTTTGAATCAGGATTAGAAAAAAAACCCCTAATTCTTAGCTCCTTAAAGAAACCCTACAAATGAGCAATGAACCATTCCAAAGTCAAAAGAGGGAACTGTTGCCACTGCATATTCCACAAATCAATGAAATGCCTTCAATTAGGAAAGCCAAAATTCTAATCCCTAAACCCTCAAAGAAACCCCACTCATGAACCATGGTCAATCTGCAGCCATAGCAAGGGTACTATTGCCATTAGGGATCCTTATGATCATAAGCATCAATACAACATCTTCAATCAGCGGAAAGAAAAGGCTAAACCCTAAATCCTTAAAACAACCTTACTCAAAAAGCCATATAAAAGACTTCTGTTGCAATGAAAGATTCTTGCTATCATGAGTTGATAAAATACCTTTAATCAGGAACATAAAACACTGAGATCTCTAAATCACCCTACTTGTGAGCTGTAGTCGTTCCGAAGCTCTTAAGAAAAGGAGCTGTTGGCATTACCGTATATTCATGAATCAGGAACATAAAACCCTAAGATCTAAACCACCCTATTCGTGAGCTATGGTAAATTCTGAAGCTCTAAGAGAAGGAACTGTTGCCATCAAAGAAACCGTATATTCATGAATCGATAAATTTTCTTTGGCATCAGCGATTCTTCACCACCACGGATCGATCGATCGATCGATCGAGTAACTTTATCTGGAATACAAACCTGACACGCAGACCCTGAAAGAAACCTATTTCTTCTGAGATGATCACTTGTAGAATCTTACAACGAACAATTCATGGACGTGATGGGCAATGGCCATGCGAGGAAAGCTCAATTGACAGGAACTACTACGACCAGAAAGGAAAAGAAGGGAAAACTGCGATTTGCTTTATGTAGAAAACCCTACCTCAAAGACGAGAGGAGACAGAAGAAGGGCTCTCTTCCGCTGGAAAATCCTGTGAACAAGGCCAGAGCTCGGAAAAACCCAGGTGAGGAAGACGATGCGATGCAGCAGCTCATCAGAATCATCATCAGAAGTCCAATTTCTTCGTGGGCTTGTGGAGATAAGACTGTGGAGATGGGAGAATTAAGCTGTCTCTTCCTCTCCATCTGAAGCAATCCATGCCCTGGTTTCTTCTTCTCTGTTCCCCTGTTTCTCCATAGCCACTGTTTCTCCATAGCCCTGCTTCTCCAGTTTCTCCATAGCCCAGTTCCCCTGTTTCTCCATAGCCTTGTTTCTCCTGTTTCTCCATAGCCCTGTTTCTCCTGTTTCTCCATGGCCCTGTTTCTCCTGTTTCTCCATGGCCCTGTTTCTCCATAGCCCTATTTCTCCTGTTTCTCCATAGCCCAGTTCCCCTGTTTCTCCTGTTTCTCCATAGCTCTGTTTCTCCTGTTTCTCCATTGCCCTGTTTCCCCTGCTTCTCTCTCTCTCCATGGCTTTTTTCTTCTTTTGCTTGTAGTGGTTCAAAATACAACCAGATTGGTTAGAACAAGTTTTGCTTAGTTTTATGTTGGATTGGCTCTTCTTGCATCTTGTCTTCTCTTTAACCTGACAATTGCAGTGACAGAACTTCACGAATCGAGACGCCGATAGCTCGAAGAGGAAGAAGAAGAAGAAGAAGAAGAAGAAGATGATGATGATGATGATGATGATGATGATGATGATGATGATGATGATGA
>JBBBWG010005003.1:9909-23556 GCA_037176905.1 Azolla pinnata
GATGAGTTGGATTTACATTGTATCAAGAATGAGAAGCTGCTGATCCTGAGAGTACATTGGGAAGGGGAGCTTGGAGCATCAATCAACAGAAGATCTGTAAGAAGCAGAGAAGTGGGAGCACGATGAGCAGGGCAAAAGATCTGAGAGCGCGGAGAAGCTTGTAATTTAAATCAGGCAGAAGGCTGCAGGAGGAGGAGGAGGAGGAGAACCGAGGAGCTAGAACAAAGAACAACAATAGTCAAGAAGAAGAAGTCAGGAAGAAGGAAAGATCTATGGCTCAATTGCCCAACCTAGACAATGCTCCTATCAATCTGTCTGCTCTAAGGTATTTTGGTGTTCAAGCCTTCTTCTTCTGTAGATTCTCATTTCAATCTGTTCTTCTATCCTCATACGCTGTTAGCTGTGTTTGCTTGTTCGAAATTTGATATGTGCTGATTTTGTTGAGCAGCTCAAAAACCCAAATTCATCTTTTTTCTTCTCTGTATTGTTCGGAGAGTTGAGAGGCGTTTATGCTGAATTCATCACCCTCATTTTCTGTTTTTCCCTCTATTACTCCCCATTTAAGATGTTATTGTATCACTCATTCATTCATTCTCTCCCATTTGGGCTTCATCATGGGTGTTTGCAGACTTTCTGCAAACGTAGGGGCATCTTTTTAAGGAAATTAAGGGAAATCGAGGGTATTTTGGAGTTCTTTCCGCTATTTCTCTCCTTTTGAGAACATGTTAATATATTATTCATTCATTCGTTTGTTTGTTCATTCTTCCTGTTGGGTGAGATCATGGATATTTGCTGAAATTGTGCAAAACCAGGGCATTTTCCTGAGGAAATAAAGGGAAAATGGAGAGTGTTTTGGATTCTTTATTATCCTCCCCCATTTTAACTGTCTATATTTATCTATCTATCTATCTATCTATCTATCTATCCATCCATCCATCCATCCCTCCATCTATCTACCTATCTATATATTTAGTACATCTAATTTGTCAACATTACTCTTGATTCTTGTATCCTGTCATTTTTATATTCATGTTTCCAGTAAAATTTTTATTGATTCATTCTCTGTCTATGTTCAATTTGAAGGGAGAAAGCGCAGAAAGAGTTGGTTCGAGTCTTGGACTCGGTAAGATACTTCTGTGTATCTAAATATCCTTTTAAAAGAACGTGTTAATTTTTTTCTTTTTTATTTATATTGTTGCGGTTATTATGTGGTTTGACTTCTATCATTTACTAATAGTTTTTGAGTATTTGTTGGGTTGTTCTTTTGCAGATGTATGGAAAGAAGGTTCTTTACCTTGACCCAAAACTAAGTGGTCCACTTGCATTAATCGCCCAAACATCTTTGCTTAAGGTACATTTCATCCTTTTTCTATTCTTCTCTTATTTTTCCTAGTTACATGAACATATGAAAATTTCTTAACATTCTAATTAGCATCTGAGTTCTTCTACCAAAGGGCCCAAATGTCAGTGGTATTAGCTTGCATTTGATGAGGCTAAATGGTCAAAAACGTCCAGACAAGAATAATTTTACCATAAAGAAATTTCAACTATAGCTTGATGTCTCTCAAGTTCGTAAGAACAAAGGAGAGTTAGAAACCCACCAATTAGACCTATTAATGTTAACCACCGATCTCTTGAATGGGTATCTCATAACTGGACATGTAATTGAAGTCTGTTTATAAAGAAACAAAATATCCACAGTTTTTGGAGCATTTATGAGTGTTATAGGAAAGAAACATAGGTGAGATGTGTGCCCAAAAAACCACAACCACAATGATGAGTTGGAAAATTTGGAAAATAAATATGAGGTGCACATGTTAAGAATGAGCAAACCGGGATCATGCTAAAAATGCATTACTATTGTAGTAAGAGCTCTGTAGGTGTAGAAACTTTATTATTATTTTGGCTAACTTATTAGCATCTGAATTGTACATTTATACCCGCTGCTTTTTGTTGCTACTTTGTAGCAATTTGTTAATATTCATTTTGACAATCAATGTATGTGGATAAACTCCTCATGAGATTTATTAATTTCTATTAGTAATAGCACAGGGTGGAGTAACCATGGATATAAGTTCATGTCAAGAAAGTTGTGATCTCTTGATAGTTTATTAAGACTATGGGTGCTGCAGTTGGAAACAAGTATACGTAATACAGCTACTCTTGTTGTGATTTATATAGATATATTGCAGTACCATAACTGATTCACCTGAGGAACTATTAATGCGTCTAAACACTTCAAAGGAGTTTTGTATCAACTTAGGCTTGCCGCTAAACCTTGATAAGGCCTATCTGTTGTTTAACACTGCTTCAAGCATGAGTAACAAGATCAGAGCTGGAGTTCCAAGAACTTGCATGTACAAGTTAGTAGTCACATATTGGATTAGACCATATTGGAGAACTTTGAATGTGAAATATGCAGTCTCTATAACTTGAGAGCGTTGAATGTATAGGCAACATGATTCTTTTGTCAATTCTAGTTGTTTTATTTCTAATTAGGCCTATTTCGCTTATTGTTCTCAAACATGGGAAACAATATAAATGGTTTTATATTTTGGCCATATCTCCTGTCTTAGGAATTATTGACACCTGAGCGGACTTATTTGGTATTGTGTCTGGTCAGGATCATGGCGTGGAAAACCTTTTTCACATTGCAGCAGATCCACAGCAGTCTGAGTGTGCTAATGTTTTGTATATTGTCCGTCCCCGCATCAATTTGATGAAGCTTATTGCAGAACAAATTCGATATGATAAAGAAAAAAAAGCGCAAAAGCAATATTCAGTATACTTCATGCCCCGGCGCACGGTTGTTTGTGAGAAGGTTTTGATTTAAGCTAGTAATTTTATAATTTTGATTGTTATTAGAGTGTAATTTATATGTAGTATCATTTGCTTACGGAAATTTGGAAATATCATTTAACAATAAAATTCTCTTGACATTGCAGATCCTAGAAGAGAAAGGCGTCTTAAACCTTGTAACAATCGGTGAATTCCCGTTGCATTTTATTCCTTTTGATGAAGATGTACTTTCTTTGGAACTTGATACGGCTTATAAGGTAAATTCTACTGATATACCTTTGAATTGAGCAAAAACTTTATTTTGAGTGTCCAAACAGATCGGCATAATTTATGTTAGGAGTGTCAAGTGGAGGGAGACTCAAGCTCACTTTGGTATGTTGCTCGAGCCATATCCAACTTACAGGTGTTTATGCTTGCTTGTTTTACTTAGACATATTTATTCCCTCTAATCAATGTCAAATGGGATTAATGATCTAATTGGTATTGTTAAACTGATTTGGCATAGCTGAAATATCATTATTGATGGTGATAAAAGAAACGACATTATCTAATTAAGGTTATTTAAATTTGAACGCTTCCTAAATTAGTTGCTTTTGCTTTTCCATTGCAGCTCACATTTGGACCCATCCCTAATGTGAAAGCCAAGGGTAAAGCTGCTACACAGGTTGCTGAAATACTCAGTCGTATGCAGCAGGATCATCCAGGCACAGCTCATGGGGTAATGATGCTTGATTAGAAATCCATATCTTGATGGTTACTGTTTATAAACATTTTTCTCTTCTTCTTTTCAGGCAGGGATCCCAGAAATCGATACACTTATTCTCTTGGATCGTCAGGTTGTACTTCTTTATAAAACATTGCTAACAAATACAAATGTGATTCCTAAAAAAAAATGGATTGCTGTTGCACTGATTCATTAACATATTTCTTAATTTTAATTTGGTGAATGTCGACTTCGTTTTTTTTCCTTCACAATGATAATCATGATCTTTTCATAGCATTTATGACAACATTGATTGAGAACTCTTATTGGTTCTAGTGCTAGAAAAAGTGACACATTTACTATCCACTGTGCATACATTGCGATGCCGGAGAATGTGAAAAAGACAAATAAAGTGAAGATGATGCTTTATTTTGTGCATTCATATAATGTATGCTTTAGACATGCCTCTTATGTCAAATATTTCATCACATGGCGATGTGAGATTGAAATCAAACTTTTCAAAATGACATCACCAAGTATCCAAGATTGGCTTTATTTCATGTGCGCCTATTTGGAACAATATATTTGCAAGAATTGCTTGTATGTTATGTTATTAATATTAATATTTCAAACCTTTGAATTAAATATATTGACGAGATTCTTTTAGAAATTCAGGTTGATATGGTTACACCAATGTGTTCTCAACTGACTTATGAAGGACTTCTTGATGAGGTAGACAGAAAACTTTAAGCATGCTCCTCAAAGCATATAAATTACGTTTAAATTGCTTACAATTAATTTTTATATGTTACTCATCTGCAGTTTCTACACATAAACAATGGAGCAGCAGAAGTGGATGCTTCTATTACGGGTGCAGCACAGAGTAACAAGAAGATGAAAATACCTCTTAATTCAAGGTAAATTATGCTCCACTTAGGTTTAGTCAAATGTAAATCATGATGCATGCACATACCTGTTGCCCTGATAGGACACTCTAATTTACCAGGGTCCTTTAAACATCTATGGATGCATGGTTACTTATACATTGTGCAGGATTCCCAACTGTGCAGAGCATCCATGCGAGTTTACCCACAGAATACAAATGCCATTGGATAACCGCATATGTGAGAGAGAATTCATGGGATGATGCATATGCTGGCTCACAGGATTTGGGGGCAATTATCCTGGACTTTGTCAAAATATTTAGCTGGAAAGGCAAAATCAAAGTGCTGGTATGCTCAGTTGAAACAATGGCATAGTCATGTGGTAGTGAGTATGCGTGCATTATCCTCACTCCAATATACCCTAAAGTGCCTTAATCAAGATGACCGTAGAGGAGAAGAATAAGATGATGAGGGCATCTATCATTAAAGTGGACATGGCACCACTTTGTAGGAAGATTGCTTACGTACAGTCTGTGATGCTTTTTACCCAGTGGTTATGAGCACCTCTTATGTGGATGCAGATGTGAGATGTACTCTGAATGGGCGATTTAGGGCCTTTTCTCATCAGTTATATATTAAGGTAGCAGATACACATTCAAAGCTATGGAGGAACAGATTAGGCAGTTGTGTCTCTGAGAAGTGGAATCAGAAGAGCAGTATATTTGCCATTATACTTGGTTTCTATGAAATGAGCGGCATGTGACTGCAAGTTAAGTGATTGAAAGTGAAAACATTAAATTTAATAAGACTTTTGGATTATAAAAAAATCAAGAAAGTTAAGAATATCTTAGCTATTTGACGTCTTATAGAACTTCGTGCTTATGAATCATGCAATTAGAATGTGGTGAATATTACTTTAGAGCTTATCAATAAAAAGGATTAAAATGTAAATGAGAGTTTGTAGAAATAGATTAAAAATAGGAGTGAAGCTTGGGGACAGAAGGTCTTCTATGAATATGGTGATTAGGGAGCACAGGTTACACTGCACTTCAATATTTCAGCAGGAAGGGGGTTACTGGATATATGTACGTTTGCCCCTGTTGGGCTACCTCTAATTTTCAAGCACTATTGGACGAATCTTCTTGACCGATCCTCTCATTTACCCTGGATCCTCCTATTAGGAAACCCCGAGAAGATAGTCACCATTGACTAATCACTAAAGTCTGGCGAGCCCCCTCATTATTAAAGATTTCTTGATTAGTCAACATAGATCTTGTGTTGTGAGGTTATGCTACAAAAGATTTACTGAACTATTTTCCTTTTCAGTTGTTGATCACTCTACTTTTAATCACATGTATAAATCACTGATACTCTATTTTAGTAAAGCTTGTAGGTCCTTCTGTATGGTTTATATCACAAATACAATCAGATCTAAACATTTCTCGTTCTTCAAATGTATATCGTTCCCAGCTCAAAATCCCCATATTTCTTCCATGATTGCCGTATAGTTTGCAATGCTGCAATGCTCTGTGTGTTGATATTTTCTGTATCTAGAAGACATATGGTCCTTGAGAAAACATCAGCAATTTCCTAATTGGTCTATGGATGTCTGAATGCTGCTTACATTTGATTCATAAGCAGTTAGGGTATAGGGTAGCGTACAAAATTGAGTCCAAAAGATGAATTTGCATCTAAGTATTTTTTGAGTTCAGTCTTCCTCATTTCTCGCCCTTTATTGACTACTGAGATTGTGTTCAGTGGTACTAATGTGTAAGAGTTGACAATACCTTTCTTGTTTTTCCCAGTGACAAACTCTATCGGGAACTTCGAGATCTCAATTTTGGTATTGTTGGCCAGGTATTAATCATGTTTATTGCGCATAAAGAGATCTCCTTGTTATGAGAATTTTAATGCAGCAAGTGATCGGGTTTGGAACCAGGTGCTTCAGCAAAAGGCAACCAGCATGAAGAATGACTATGCAGAAGTGACAACTATGGTAGGTGTAAAATGCGGGTGGTCAACTAAAAATAGAGTTTTTTGGTTTTTGATTATATTCATTCATATACTGCGAAAACTTGCCTTATAATTGCAGAATCAAAGTGTCTCTGACTTGAAGGATTTCGTGAAAAAGCTGAACGTTTTACCTGAAATGACAGTATGTTGTGTCTATTATTCATTGTACAAATCCGTAATAGATTATTTGACAATCATCTGAATTCTTCTATCAAGTTACGACAAGGTGGAACAATAACCATTTTCTGGCTGACTCTGATTCTCAAGTGCTCTTCTGCAGAGACATATCAATCTTGCTCAGCATTTATCAACAACCTATACCAACAAGGCATCTTTTCTTGAGCGTCTTAGTATTGAACAAACACTAGTTGAAGGCTTGAATTATGACATGTAAGCATCCATCTTTGACATATTTTGCATGTGAAATACAGTTGCTGTTACTTGATATATCATGATTTCCTCTGGCTCATGTTATGTTCATGTGGCGGATGGTGCTCAGTACATTTGATTACATTGAGGCACTCATTCACAAGCAAGATCCCCTGGTCAGTGTATTACGCCTTCTTGTACTGCTCTCTCTTACCAATGGCGGCATTCCCAAGAAACATTTTGACTATTTGAGGTCAGTTATTTAAACTTTGATGTTTGCAGAGTGAAGACAATTAATTACTGAATGAGTTTGTTTGCCTGTTTTTATTTCAGGAGAGAATTGCTTCATAGCTATGGGTTTGAGTACATGATTCTCTTAAGTAACTTAGAAAAAGCTGGTCTGCTGAAGAGACAGGTTGAGCATTATGCTCTATTGCTATTCTTCTTTTATCTTTTTCTTCTGATACAGTTCTTTTGTATCTGAAAAATAGGCAATACTGTTGTGTGCACTTTATACAGGAAGCGAAAAGTAACTGGCAACTTTTAAAGAAAGTATGCAGACTTGTGGTTGAAGATGTAGATGATGCAAAGTAAGAGACTTTTTGTTGCTTCATGCATTTGTAGATTGATGGTTACACTTCTTTCTTTTATTTTGCAGCCCAAAAGACATAGCTTATGTGTTCTCAGGATATGCACCTCTTAGCATCAGAATAGTAGAGAATGCTCTTAAAGATGGATGGTAATATATTGGCTTGAATTTCTTTGGCGGTTTGCATTTGTTGATATAGCTAGGCCATCTTGTCAAATGGAATTGCTTTTCTTCACCCAAAATAACAACCCAAGTTTGTGTGCTTTTATTTTCAGGCTCTCAGCTGTAAAAATAATTCCAGGGCCTCATATCGAGCGACCAGAGGTATTTTAATCATGTAAAGGTAGACTTTTCAATGCTACTTTTGTGATATAATATTCATGCTTTGATTGTAGGTTCTGCCAAATTCATCCGATGCACTGCAGGATGCCAGTAGCCAAGAGAGGTGAAACCTAAACATTCCCAACTATGCAATGCATGCAGAAATACACAAACACATACGTGCACACAGATGAAAGTTACTAATATTCACGTGAATTGAAATTTAGCTATTCATTTTAAGATGTCTGATAGTTTGTGGATTGTGAACGTCCAGAAATGAGAGGGTACAAGGGTAAATCTCTCATTTGCATTTGACATTGCTGGACAAATTTGCGGATATAGAACGAGTTGTTTGAGAAGAGAGATAGAACTGTTGGAAAGTGTTTGGATGGTGTTAATTTTAGGTATGAGAACAGTGGGCGACGATCGTTGGTGCTGGTGATGTTTATTGGAGGGGTTACATTTGCTGAGATCTCCGCGCTTCGATTCTTGAATGCACAGGTATGCATAGAATTTCGGAGAAAATGTACTAAAAAAAGGTTAAAAGAGGGACAAGTTGAAAATCCTTGTTTTCATCAGCTTGAAAGTGCAAAGATTTGTTGAAATCAAGCAAAGAGTTCGAAGATCTGCTCACTGATGATATGCATGCATGTTTGTGTTTTGTAGGAGGGCATGAAGTATGACTTGATGGTAGCAACGACGAAGCTCATCAATGGAACTAGCTTAATTCAAACACTTTTGGATGATCTGAACAAAGATTGATTTACATCATCAAAAGATCGATTACAGCGCGATGAGGTGGAGGGAACCTATACATACATACATAATAAACACATAGTTTTTTTGCATGGATTACACAAAGGTATCAGGATTTGAATCATCAAAATGTTGGGGCCATAGCCGGAGAGGAGCAGCTTCGAATCAAAAAAAGATAAAAATTCTTTCTTCTTTTTGTTGTCTTTTGTCGAGATAAAAGGAGGAAATTTGCAATCCACGAAGCTTAGATTGGATTGGGAAGAGATTTGCAGTCCTCAGACCTTGGATTTGGGTTGGGAATTTTGTAATCTTTGGATGAAGTCAATTCAATTTTTATCATGGAATAAGGCCAAGGAATATGGCCCCCATAGATTGGATTTGGAGGAGATTTGTGCAATGTAAGTATAATGTATGCATATATACAAAGAGTTACTCTGACAAAAATTGTCTGTGACATGGTGTAGAATCGGTATCATGCCGAATTCGTACCTCGGATCCTTTCGAATTCGGCCTTTCGATGAGATTAGAGAAAACCGCGGAAAAGCTTATCGCATTACGATCCTAAATACGTTGTAGCGATCATCGGAGCCCTCCTACTGTCTGCCGAGACTCGGAACTTTCCGAATCTCTCTGGAGTTCAGTACGAATCGGATTACGCTCGAGATCCAGATTCTCTCGCCTGTAGGTGACATGATGCCAGATTCCTGTAAAAAGGTTCGAGGGACTTGAATACAAGATCCTTTCAAAGTAACCTTAATCCTAGCCCAAGCTCGAAAAACCCTAACCCTAATCCTAGCCCTAGCTCGAAAAACCCTAACCCCAATCCTAGCCCAGGCTCTAAATCCTAACCTCTAATCCTACCCCAAGGCTCTAAACCCCCAACCCTAATCCTAGCCCAAGGCTCTAAACTCAAACCCTAATCCTAACCCCCAAGGCTCTAAACCCCGACCCTAACCCTAATCCTCTCTAAATCCTAACCCTGATCCTACCCCAAGGCTCTCAACCCTAACCCTAACCCTACTCCTCTCTGAAACCCTAACCCTAATCCTACCCCCAAGATCCTCTCAAAAGTAACCCTAATCCTAGCCTAAGCTCGAAAAACCCTAACCCCAATCCTAGCCCATGCTCTAAATCCTAACCCCTAATCCTACCCCAAGGATCTAAACCCTAACCCTAATCCTCTCTGAAACCCTAACCCCTAATCCTAACCCCAAGATCCTCTCAAAGTAACCCTAATCCTAGCCCAAGCTCGAAAAACCCTAACCCCAATCCTAGCCCATGCTCTAAATCCTAACCTCTAATCCTAGCCCATGGCTCTAAACCCTAACCCTAATCCTCTCTGAAACCCTAACCCTAATCCTAACCCCAAGATCCTTTCAAAGTAACCGTAATCCTAGCCCAAGCTCGAAAAACCCTAACCCCAATCCTAGCCCATGCTCTAAACCCTAACCTTAATCCTAGCCCAAGGCTCTAAACCTTAACCCTAATCCTAGCTCCCAAGGCTCTCGACCTTAACCCCAATCCTCGCTGAAACCCTAACCCTAACCCTAATCCTCTCTGAAACCCTAACCCTACCCCTAATCCTCTCTGAAACCCTAACCCTAATCCTACCCCAAGGCTCTCGACCCTAACCCCAATCCTCTCTGAAACCCTAACCCTAACCCTAATGCTCTCTGAAACCCTAACCCTAATCCTAACCCCAAGTCTTGCGTGCGCTTTGCGTGTGGGGAAGCAGCTGCTTCGTCTCCACGATGATGCTTGCACGGGCTGCTGCTGCTGCTGCTTCTGCTTCTCCTTCTGCTTCTCCGGCGTTCGGCAATGGATCGAGCTTCGCTGCTCCCTCGTCTTCCTCCCAGAAGCCTGCCATCGCCAACACCGGGATCCGCCCTCGGTTCTCCGCATCGAATTCGAGCTTCTCTAGGGTTTCCTTGATTCGGCCTGCGTTTACCTTCAGCTCCCCCAGATCTTCCCCTTCCATCTTCTGCTCCGCTTCAGGTAACAAAGCCCAAGTTCTCTCTCTCTCTCTCTCTCTCTCCCTCCCTTTGCCGCTTAGACAATGTGGGTCCTTTTTTGTTAGTTCAAAGAACCTGTTTTCCCTTCATGATTCTTCCTTTCCGTCCTGATCTTCTTCCGTCACAACTGCTAGAATGTTCTCCTGGATCCCCCCGTTCACGGAAAATCTTTATTGTGTGCTATTCATGCTTCCATTAGAATGCATGGAATTCAATGGAGAAAGACAGATGATACGGATGTCAAAGAGTCTACGTTTTAAACATATACAATCAAGCATAAGCTTCCATCCAATGCGTATAGATTCTGTCATATGAAAATTCATCACTGATCTATCTTCAACTTGCACAACTCAACACATGCGTTATCATTCCTTTTTTGCACCCACGATAGTTAGTGGGTGCTTGCATTATGGCCACTGATGGTTCAAGGTTTAGTCTATGGATGTTTCTAAAGAGGATATCTATCATATTTATGGTCCGATGCATGCCTGTATCGATCGTTGTCTGCTGGATCCACACTACTTTGTTTCTTGTACTCATTATCAGACATTAATACACATTCATGGATTAATGTACTAATTTCATCTTTCCAATTTTCATTTTTTGAGAATTCTTTGCATCAATTATATCTGTTATCGGGTGCTGTACTTGCAATGGATACCAGTGCTGCTGATTTTCAATCATTTTACTCACGCATGAATGGATTTTATCTTACACCATCTTTTTACGACCCAAAGGATTCCCTTACAATATCTTACATTTTTTTGTGCTTAGTTGGTGGTAGGACTGTTGAGACTGAGCCAAATACTGGTGTTCAATTTCCAACCTTAATCAAACCACCTGGAAACTCCTCCAATCTTTCTCTGGTTGGAAAGGGTTTGTTTCTCTTTCCAGTTTCCTCTTTTGTTTTTGTTCTTTATCTTGATATATCTTCATTTCTGTAATGATTAACTTGCGCTTAAAAATCAGGTTTCAGAGAGAAGAATATTGCTTTCATACGAGTAAAAGTATATGCTATTGGCATGTACTTCAGCAGTGACATTGCAACCTATTTGAGCTCTTCTTGGAAGGGAAAGAACAAAGATAATCTTTCTCAGGACCCTGGTTTTTTCAAGGAAGTTCTTGAAGGTAGTTGAAAACGGCCCATCTTATGCATTTCTATACCTTTCTTCATGGCCTCAAGCTTTACAATGTAATCGTGTGTTTGTATATGTGTGTGTACATATAATGTAAAATGTTTCATTTAGTTTCAGCACTTCATAGGGGGGGGGTTTGATAGGATTGTAACATCTGCTAGTTTCTACTGAAGTGTGTTTATGCTGATGTATGATATATATGCTAGTTTCTGCAATTCATGGAGGATGCAGTTGCCATGATAGGCTAATCGTACAGTGAAGGAGCATCCTTGTTATAATATACATCTTCTCTATGAAAAAGAGTGAGTTTTAAAATATTTCTTACAAAAGATTTCTGCATCATCATCGTGATTATACAATTTTTTGTACAGATGAATGCCATATGTCTATGTATACAATGCAGCATCCATAACATCCACAAATTTCTGACAACATAAAGTGGTTTTCACTATTCACGTAAATTGGAATTTTGAGAAATACATGATGGTTTGTGAGTCAATTTGGGCATCTTGTGTTTGTATAGTTCCTGTTGATAAAGGGATACTAATTGTCCTTGTGAGGGATGTCGATGGAGCTACATTCTGGGGAGCCCTCGATGAGGCCCTTGCACCAAGGCTGAAATCAGGAACAAAGGCTGATAAGGATGCATTGAGTGCATTCGGGGATGTATTCCGAGGGCGAGCATTTAAGCAGGGAACTTCAATTTACTTGACGTGGGTTCAGCCATTTAAGCTCCAGGTGTGGTCAATATTAGCCCACCTTTCTATGAATTGCTAGGATATCTACGTTTCCTTATGGGCCATCTTTTAGCATGTAATGGTGAAGGGCCACCTTCTAATTGCAATGCTATGGAATTTGCTATGTGATATTGTCTTGCAATACTGTGCACATTGTCATTCTACTTTCTCATCGCAATGCTGTGTATCCTGAGATGCTAGCTTGTAATGCCAGACTGTGCATATCACAATACTATCCTTTCATGCATATAATATATTTGCATGCCTTTTTCATGTAAAGGCATGGATATCCGTCTGCTTTCTTTTGATGCATTTTTATGCATATCGATCTGCTCTCATTTGTGCATTCAATGGTGTCCATTGTTGTGCCAACATATGACATTTCTCTTGTGCAAAGCAGGTTGCACTGTTGGGGAATTCTTCGATGCCGCAGACGGTTGAGGCCACCATCGATTCAGCTGCTTTGGTTTTGGCACTGTTTGACGTATACCTTGGGGAAACACCTGTATCACCTACACTGAAGGAATCTACGGCAGTAGGTCTTCAAGCCTTGCTATGACCATGGATTGAAATGCGTATTAATCCTGCTCCATATGGAACTCTCAACTCAAACTAGGCGATGTGCTGGATCTTGTTTCGATGGAATATGAAATATTCATCCAATAAAATATGAAAAGCTTGGCAAATTTATCATCAAGGCTGTTGCTGGAGCTCCTTCAACCATTTGTTGGTTGTAGAGTATGGTGCATTATGTAATCGTGCACTTCTTTAACACTTTGATGTATTCATTTCTCTTTTGCTCAAACTTGTGTGCTAGAATTTCACATGTCTCTGAAATTTATCATTTTTCAACGATTGTTCTTTATGTTTCAGAGCCTTGATTGGAGTTCAACAGATTGCATTGTATGCTTACAATGGATGTGAATAGTAAAAGAAGATGTCCATATCAAAGATGCAGAAATGGTGTATATGAAGCGAGCTATCCATGACGGGGCAATTGAAGCGGTGTACGATTGAAGTATGGATGGCAGGATTAATGGAGCAGCATTATATGTGGTGGTATAAGAAAACAGTTGGTGATATCGCATTGATACATGGCTGGCTAGCGATTGGGTGAATGAAAGAAGGTCAGAGGTAATCGAAAATCATGATATGGGGTAACAATGAAAGAGCATGTTGATGATCGATGAATGGATTGAAGCCTATCTATAAAGCTGGCAGGATTAATGGAGGCAGCATTCAGCATTGTATGTGGTGATACAGAAACAAAGCAGCTGGTGATATTGCATTTTGTACTAGCAATTGGGTGAAAGGGAAGAAGATGCAAG
>JBBBWG010005014.1:0-25916 GCA_037176905.1 Azolla pinnata
GCGACACACACTGCGTCGCTAAATGCGTCGCTAAACGCGTCGCTAAGCGACGAGAAGTTAGCGACGCCTCGTTGCTGCCAATTACTTCTGCGTCGCTAAATCACCGTCGCTGAGCAACACTCTGTCTGTGTCGCTAACTGTGTCGCTAATTGTGTCGCTAATGGCGTCGCTAATGGTGTCGCTAACTACGTCGCTAACTGCGTCGCTAACTGCGTCGCAAATTGAGTCGCTTTTTGCGTCGCTAACTATGTCACTAACTGAGTCGCTAACTACGTCGCTAACTGTGTCGCTAACTGCGTCGCTAACTATGTCGCTAACTGAGTCGCTAACTACGTCGCTAACTTCGTTGCTAACTCTGTCGCTAACTACGTCGTAAACTGTGTCGTAAACTGCGTCGCTAACTACGTCGCTAAATAGCGTCGCTAATGGCGTCGCCAAGCGAAGTTCATTAGCGACGCCCATAGCAACGTTATTAACGACGACTTTTGGCGTCGCTAATGGCCAAATCTGTAGTAGTGATTCCTTAAGAAGAAGTCTGAAGTACTTACACATTTCAAGCAATATTGCAACCTTGTCATTCGACAATATGACCTACCAATCCAAGTGTTTCGCTCTGACAATGGTGGTAAATATAGCTTAAATGCATTTGAGGTTTTTTTTTTGCAAAGGCAAAGGAATCCAACAGTTCACCGTTCCATACACATCTCAACAAAGTGGGGTGTCCACACAAAAGATCGAACCCTAGTCGATGCTATTAGAGCTATGCTTCTTATGGCAAGATTACCAAAGAGCTATTGGGAAGAGGCGATCACGATAGCTTACTATGTCCAAAATTGAGTTCTACACACCACTGACCTCAATGCCACACCATATATTCATTGGTTAGGCAAATCACCTAATGTTTAATATCTTCGGATTTTCGGATGTACAACATATCCGGTGAAAACATTGGACTTGAGGAAGAAGTTGTATGCAACAAGTTCGAGAATGATCTTTATCAGCAATGGTGGCTGGTTCGACGTCAAGGCATATAGATTGTATGACCCAACACAACGAAGATTTAGCCTCGCACACTTGGTCTACTTCAACGAAACCTCTTTAATCAATCTTTTACACGACACCCTTGCTCTAGATACAACATTCACCCCATCCATTTTCTCATCATCTTCCGAGCCAATCTTTCTAACCATTTCCTCACCCCAATCATAGCCTCAAGTTGAATGGAAAGAGACATCTTAATTCATCCCAATCTCAACAAACATTTTACTCCCATTCTTATATCCCAACACCACCACTAGATCATAATACTAACCTTTCACCACCTAGTGCCCTTCCATGGTCCCTTGGAAATATAACCGCATCCCATGTATTCCCCGATTCTCCAAATCCTAATGAAGCTCTCACTATACCGGTATGTTAACCATACCTACTAGGGCCAATTCTAAAACCACATCCACCTAAAGCTTTAAAAGTTCAATCCTTCAAAGACATCTATTAAGGAACCAGACTTACATCTAATATAACTCAAAAACCTAACCATTAATATTCGCTAGATGTTCTTACATGTAATCTCTTAGATACCATTATATAATCCAAATCGAAATTTCCAATCATGACTTTTATCTATTCAACCTTGAATCTTTTGATGATTTCACCATACAATAATCTCTCGGGATCGGAAGCCGCTTCACGTAATGAAACTATGCATTAAGAATACCAAACTTATAGAGAATGACACATGATAACTAGTACCAACATCGGCGGACCGAAAATTAGTCACTTGCAAATGACTACTTTAGAAGAAGTTCAATGCCAATGACACAATTTCATGTTACAAAGCATGACTTGTGATGCATGGATTTTCATAAGTATCGGACATGGACTACAATGAGACATTCTCTCCTGTACTCCGGATCACCTCAATTCAAGTGTCGCTTGCCACCGCCGCGCAATTTTAACTCCTCATTTACCAAATGGATACAATTCGGACGACCTTTCTACATGGTAACTTGCATGAAGAGATCTACATGGAACAACAACCTGGCTACATCTCAAAAGATCATCCCAACTATGTTTTTAAATTAGTCAAATCACTATATGGTTTAAAATAATCCCCATTGTTGTAGTGTACACAGTACACCCCTTCTAAACAGTGAGAACATGAGGATAAATAAATAGATATCCTAAATTAGTAAAATAAAAGAATTAATATTATATATGTATAAGACAAAACTTGAACCTTATATCTTCACATTACTAGACTCCAAGTTTTCTAAAGCACAACTATCTTATAAATAAAATTAAAAGCATCTAAATATAATAAATGCAATGCTCACGTGCATTTCATACTAGAAAAGCACGCATGCACGACTAGTGTGCATGAGTGCATGCACAAGTGTGCATGAACACATGCACGACTAGCGTGCATGAAGGTATGCATAACTTTTGTGCACTAAATAAACATGGCTAGCTTGAAGCCTTGAAAATCATCAAATTAGCATCAGAAATTATTAAGTGGACCATTAGGATTCATCATCAGAAAAAAGAATCATTGGGTCGAATCATCTGGTTGGAAGATCACCTAGTCAATTATCAGCTTATCGAAAAGATTTTTGAGGATTAATCAATAAAACCATTACCATTCATCTTTATTTTCCTTTCTTTCAATCTCTTCCTCTCCTCATCTAAGACCCCGGTGATCATCACCCGACTCACTGTGAAGATCTGGTACTATACGCACAACACTGTGCCAATGGTACGAACGTTGCACTAATTGTATGTCAAACTTTGACTATACCTACTTTCAATTCGATCCTAATATGTATAGCTGAAATGGCCCAAATGTAATCCTCATCCTAACTATCTATGTAGATATTATCCTCATCCTATGTAAGTTCGAAAATACACTAGACAACGCCAAGAGTGAATTCCAAATATCGTTCTTGATGCAAGATATGGGAGGAGTCCATTACTGACTTGATATCTAAGTCCTCCAGAACCCCTCCAATGGCCTTATCCGCATCAGCCACTACATCTACATTGAATCCCTCCTTAATAAAATATAATATGTCCTCATGTAAAGGGGCATCAACACCTTACCATTATCACTCAAAACCAAAACCCTAACCTCATCATCAACGACTCTAACTTCCAACATGGCAACATTTTCATATGTCAAATTTCTCGACGAAATCCAATCTCTTGTGACATGCAAAGCCTTGATGTCTATTTTGCAGCTACCTACTTATCCCGTTATATACAAGCTCCAAGTGCCATCCACACCCAACACTTGAAGTGCCTATTAAGGTACCTTCAAGAAATGTTGGACTTCGGCATCACCTACTCAACATGTCAACCATTGTCCAAGCCCTATCTAACATGCTACTCTGATGCTGATCAGGGGGGTGATCAAGAGACACTACAATCGACATCAGGCTACATTTATCTGCTATCTAGTGGAGCAAAAAACAAGAAAGAGTCACTCTTTCATCAACCGAAGCAGAATATGTGACAATGACTCTAGCACTCAAAAAGGACTTTGGCTAAAAAAATTTCTCAAAGAGACAACTCTATTCCCATATCATCCTCTTCTCCTTCGATGCGACAATATCTCAACCATCATGCTTGCGAAAAATCTCAAGCATTTCAAGTTGACAAAGCACATTGCCATGAAGCTACAATTCACCACAAATCTATTATATGAAGGCAATATCGAGATTATTATATGCGCACTGATCAACAATGGGCGGAATTCCTAACCAAGTCAACTCAAAAGAACAAACATTATAAGACTTGTATTGAAATAGGACTAAATTCTACTTAGTTAATATTATCTAACTTTAGGGGGGTGTTACATATTATCTAATAATGAATAATAATTACATTATGAGTTACATATTATAGTAAATATAGTCTACTACCGTTATAAGTTACATATAATGTTATCTAACTAAGAGGGGTGTGTTAGAATAATAAGTTATCTAATATTGAATAATAATTGTATGGGTTACATATTATAGAAAATATAATCTACTACCGTTATAAGTTACATATAATATTATCTAACTTCGGGGGTATGTTAGAATAATAAGTTATCTAATATCGAATAGTAATTTTATGAGTTACATATTATTATAAATCTAGTCTACTACCGTTATAAGTTACACAAATAGTGAACATAATCTGTAGTAATCACTATGGTTCACTATCGTTACAATATACTACTAGGACTTAAGTTCCGAATTGAAATATGCATATATATGTGTGTGCCCATGGTTGTAATAGTTGGATCTTTTTGCATAATTGAACCTCTAGTTCTTACCTTCAACAACTCTTTCATGTTCTCCTCCTTGGCTCAGTAATTGTCGTTGGATTATAACGGTAGTGGGATCATCAGACCCGCAGAGATCCGCTGCACCAATAATCGCATCCATTTGGATCTGCATGAAGTTGGCACATCACCGGGATAAGTATTAGCCATAGTTGCAACTAATCAGGAATCGATGCCAGAGTTAGTGGAAAAGTTGATTTGTGCAATTGTGGTATGGCAACCATCTATGAGAAGCTCAAGCATTGCAAATCAGTTCGTGCTCCTTCATATTTCCATGCAGAGATCATGATCTGCAGTAGTGCTCATGACAAGCATGCCTAAATGATCACGTGAGATGCATACATCAATTTGGGCCGAGACAATTGACAAGCACCTGCAAATTATCAAATCAGGCCGTACTCGGTTGTACTGTCAAAGGCTCAAGTGGATCCCTTAATGCTAAGCTATTCATGATTCGTCATCAGGCGGCTACTTAATACATTCTTCAGCAGGTTCACATGGATTATTATTAGCATGCGGATCGGATTGATAGGGTCTTCCCAAGATTTTTGCAAATTGTCACTGAGATTCAATGTAGTACAATCCACAATATAATTACGACGGCTATATAGTTGCGCCATACTATGCCATACCAAAGAGTGCTGCCAAGCTTAACGAAGATCACAATTGTGTAATCCACGGTGGACTGATCTGTGCTGAGGGCATGATGAAGAAGAAGCAGATTAATAATGATTATAATGGTGGCCGGAACTTGTAGATTAGTGGCGTTGTCGCTAAGGCAGAGATGGCGGAGAGAAGCATGAGGTCGTAGAAATCGAGCTTATGATTACGTAATTAGCTTTTTTCTACCTTCGTTGAGATCAAGCTAAACCATTGTATGTATACTTGTGAGTTAATGCTCTCAATGTCAGGGAGCAAGTGAACCGATATCGATTAAAAACCATAAACAGACAAATGTTATCATCAAGTGCAGTTATGGGAGCATATCTTCTACCTCATAGCCACCCCTCCCCACCCAATCATTATCGTTAGAAGCTCACAATTTGATAGACCTTTAACCTAGAGACTCCACCATGAAAGTAGGTGGTTGTGAACACTAATCCTTTCGTGAATCATTCTTCTAATTTCAAGTAATCTCCTTATATGTTGGTTGTTCATTCTCCAACTTGAGTAAGGGTTACCAATCATAGCTCAACTAACCACTCTATACTTTCGATATAGATCGATTTCGATTAAGTCGATTATCCCCTTTGTCTTAGTGAGGACCGATTTTTAACTCATGGCCCCCTCACTCTTTTCCTACCAGTTCACCATCGTTAAACTCTGCATGACTATGTTTTTCTCCACTACTATACAAATATGCAAAATACGTTGACATGTTTTAGAAGAACAATATTGTGGATCATTTACTTGTGCATTGATCTAATGATTGCGCGATTGATATGGAAGAGAGCACGTGTCCACACTTTGGGCCTATCTATGGAGGCTTTGAACCGGAATTAGAGGCTTTTCAAACATATCTCGATGAGAACTTAATAAAAGACATAATATTCTAACCATCTAAATTACTAGCTAGGTCCCCTATCTTGTTTTTCAAGGAAAAACATTGATTTTTATGTTTATGTGTCGACTATCTTAGCTTTAATAAAATCACATTCATAATCACTACGAAATGTTACTTTTGAGATCCTATAGCTCCTCAATTGTGTTTGTAATGCACGTGTTTGTCCTTGATCTACATATTTTAGGGTTTAAACGTATTTGGACACTATCACACATGCATGCCACCATCACAAACATGACGAAAGGTATGTTGAGATGGCTTTCGTCATAGTCAAATAGTTTAAATGATACATCATATTGACCCATTAAGTGATGTAAATATTTAATAAATTTATAGTTTTAAGGCCTATATAGTTATTTTAGAAGGCTCTAGAAACTTCTAGAGAGCTTCGTAAGTTTTGGAACTCTTTTAAAGATTTTGCATGCACTTTTCAAAAAGGCTTTGTGTGAGAGACCAAGTAAATACAAGAGTTCGTTATGGTGCATAACACCAGTTACGAAATCTTAATTTTAGTTTTTTTGCTAAATCTCTTAGTATCTTATCCTTTGCCTCAACTTTGCTCTGCTCTGTCCTACTTGTTTGTGATAGTTTATTCACTTTCCCTCATTTCCCAAGGCTCAACATGTCAAATTCCTCCAATGAGCATAACCAATTAATGAGAGCATACAACAACTTCAACTAGAGAAGAACAAATTTTGGGAGTCCTTGTGGAAGCTTTAAACTAGTACTTTGATAGAAGTTGACGAAGGTCCTTTTCAAGCTTCCTATTCAACCTGTTATTCTTCATCTACCCTCACTATAACTCTTTTCCACCCTCCTATAGATTCAAATGTTACTTCATCTAATAAGTTTGATGGCACCAGACCACAATTTGAAGGATTTATAAATTATATCAAACTTATCATCCGATTGCAGCGCCAATGATTCATCAAGTTGGTCTTGTGGGGACTCTTCTCTCAAGAGCTACATAAGTTTGGTTCACACCCTTAGTCGAAACATCATCACTGTTTCTGCAAAACTTTTTTGCATTCCTTATGGAGTTAGAGGCAAAATTTGGCGATACAGACCGATTTTGAATGACACGCTTACTAAACTCTCTCTGCTACATCAAGTTATGCGCACAATATCTGTTTATCTGAGTTCAAATAACTAGATTCTCATTTTCAATGGGATGATCAATCCTTTTGCGACTATTTTTGTCTAGGCCTCCAAAGTGATGTCGAGAATCTCCTATTAAGTTTCCTAGAACCCACCTCAATCAAGCATCACTAGGAGGAGTGAGTAGCGTCAAGGCTTCTGCCATTATCTTACAATATGGCCATGGCACAACCATCGGTGTTTGCAAGATCTCCTCCGCCCTCATCAGTAGACAAGCATGTACCCATAGAGCTTGGGTCTAAGAACTCAAAGATGCTGAATAATATTATCGATGAGCCAATGATGATCCTCAAGGAAATTTTCATTTATATCTCTAACAGGATTTTCGTTTAAGCCAACCCTTTGTTTTGGATCTACTTCTATCAATCCATCAGCCTGATTGGGTTCTAGAGGCATAACTTGTTCCATAACACCAACTTTAATCAGAACATAAGATTTTGGTCAACTAAATTTTGAAACCATTATCGGTTGAAACCATTGATACGCAAATATTGCCATCAGATGCAATTACAAAAGTGACTATGCCATTAGTCCTTCAAATAGGCTCCCACCAAGAAGAGCTTATAACCTTCTACCTCATTGTTCACCTTGTCACTCGATGGTTCTTGGGTTATCATGGCTAGAAGCACACACTTTGACAGTGGATTGGTCTGAGCATTCTATTACCATTCATAAGACAAGTCACAGTATACTCTGTGTATTCACACATGGACAACAACGTTATAAAGACCAATAAAACTGATTATATCTCACCAAGCTAAGACAAATGCCCTTTTACCTAATTACAAATATGACATGCCCAAAGGGATAATGTGAATACAACTATTATTTTTTACCATATTCACATACATATAATGGTTTACAACACGCATTGGATAGTCAGCGAGGGACATTCGTAAAAGGGTAAACCCACTGGCAAATTATTAAACGACCTTGAAATATCAACAATTAGTGGCTTGCAGGCGTTTGCTATTGTTCGTAGTGTGTAAAAAATGTTTGAATTTGGATTCAGACCTCTACACATTGATCAATTCTAATCTCAAACATGTTTTGGCCTTGATTTTGTAATTGTTTCCGCCTATTGATGCTATGGAGGATTTGTCAGTCTATTTGCTCTTTCAATGGCATAGTCAGATCTTCTATTGAAATCCGATTAACTCTTTTGGGGAAGTTGGTCAGCTTTTGAATTGATTGGGGCTCTTCTTCTATAGCCAATTGTTGGAGGAACTCCAATACCACTTGTTGATCAGGTGTACAAGGATCGGCTTACATGTCAAATGTATATTAATACACGAATGAAAAATGAAATCTTCTGGTGTTCTCATCCATAACTAATGATATGCTCTTCTCATCAAGAAACAAAAGGGAGAAGAAAAACATCGAAGGTTACGTGTTAGAGGAAGAGTCTTAAAAGCATTCAAGAAGGCTGGATCAAGATTGTCGGATTGATTATCATAAAGAGTTTATGGAGATGCAAGTTCCGAATACAACATTGGGGGCTGAATTATAATAACTGTTGGTGAATAAAAGCACAAATTTCTAAAGTCAAAACCGAGCGGTTAGTGTTCTCAATTCTTTTTTTCTGTTTCCAACCACCGCCAATCAAGCTGCCGCTAAAAAACCAACCCACTGAATCGCAAACTATTCCACACTTAACTGTGGACTATCGAGCCACCAATCTACGCATGTCCACAAACAAGCATTAAGAAAGCTCCAATAATTGAAAGGTTTATTCGAGTCTGTGGTTTTTTTTTTTTTTGCATCAACGCACAACAAAAACGCTACGAGTCTGCATGTCGGTTGCGGCCTTTTCAGATTGGATTGGAACAGTATTCCACAACACGAGAGAATCGAACACGTATGCAAGCTGTGTTCAAGCTGATCTTGGTGGATGGATTATCTGTTGCGGATAAAGAGCTGAAAGGATAATACGGGTTGACTAGAAATTAGTTTCTTCTTCTTCTTCTTCTTTCCTATATGTGTTTTTAAGGCTACAACTTTCCGCTCTGAGAGGGCTAACTCTTGAAGAGACAGGATTTGAACCCAAGACCTGATTCGAAAGACATTGTCTGTGCATTAGGGGCAACATGAACATACAAAACAAATGAATGAGAGAGCTATGTTTTTTATGACGAGATTACCAATAATCGGCCATTCTTTGAATGGAAATTCCAAAGTAGAGAATGATTTCCACATCCTGATAAGTATTCGCATCCAATATTAGTCCGCCGACTGTTCCAGTGTCCATAGAGACAATCCACTTCCTTTCTCATGTGAATGTGATAAATGACCATTTATTGATCACATCATACATGCGTCGAAATACATACAGACACAGATGTCGTATGCTGACTGTCTGTCTGCATGTCGGTTGCGAGGTCAGGGGAAAACAAATTATTCCTTTGGGCATTTTCCTTCTCATCATGCCCATCATCCATGGTTTCAACGAAAATCCGTTTTGCATTAAACAAAAAAAGCAGACAACGTCGGCCACGATGCGACGATCGTTCACGTCGTCGACGTATTTCAGACGCCCCATCGGCATACTAAAGCAACAGAGATTCTCAATCGACCAGGAGAGAAGGGCTTTTCTGCTCGTAAAAACAAAATATATATCTGCTCGACGAATCCAGAGGAAGGAATCGTTCTGAAATTGTCAATGAGGTGCATGCAATTTCCTTAAAAGCCAGTCGAATCCAACTGCCAAGGGAAGGAAAAAGAAAAGAAAGTGAATAGAATTGCGGCACCATGTGATTAACTGCATCCTCTGATGAGTTGGTTACTACATCCCACTCAGAACCCAGCGGACTACACGTCGATGCGAAACACCAGTTGTGTATACGCACACAACTCTCGAGCGGACGCAATCAATGCATACTTTGCTCGATCGTCCGCAGCATTGCGGTGTTTCTTCTCTTAAAGGAGGATGCCTCGGTGATGGAGTTGCGAGAGTCCATACACCGTCTGTTACTGTTTTTTTGCGTAATCCGCTTCGAGGAGGGCCAAGGGAAAATCTTGCTTACGCTGGCGGGGCTTTTCTGCGATATTTTTACAGATCGAAGCGAAGAGTCTCTGCAATTTGCTGAGCTTTTGCGAGGGAGGAGCTACAACAGACCAGAGCGTTTCGTATCTGCACCAGCCGGAAGGTGTGGTGGTATCTTCATCATCTCTCCGGAGACTCTCTGTCTGCTCAAACTGCATCGGCATGGGTTCCCTGACTAGCTAGCTAACAACCTTCAACAGAAGAGGAGAAGCAGAAGTAGCAAACGAGTATCCGTATATTACACCATAGAATATGCTCCCTATTGATTCTAGAAGCATGACCGATTATATCCTCTTGATTTCGATCATATCCTTTTGATTTCGAACCGATATTATATTGCTTCATCGATTATATCCTCTTGATTTCGAATCGATATATTCTCTTGATTCCGAGCCGCTTGCTGACAACTCAAAGTGTAGTGTGTAGCTGTGGCGTTTGTTTCTCTGTGTAAAAAACCCTAAACCCTAAACCTAAACCCTAAACCTAAACCCTAAACCTAAACCCTAAACCCTAAACCCTAAACCCTAAACCCTCTATTTACAGATGCAACAACAAACAGTTTTACCCAAATACAAAGTACAAATACGTACATATACACATATGGATACGGATACCGTATATTTTTGTACAAATTCATTCCCTCATCTGACTGCGCTGATTCGTGTTTTCCTGTCTCCTGCGATTACGAGAGTAACCCAATGCATGATGCCCCTGCAGGTGCTGCTTCCTTTGATCCGCGTGCTCCTCCTCCCAGCCCTCCATGGACCCTGAAGCTGGCTTTCTACCGACCAAACATGGGGTGAGTGAGTTTCTTCGTATTTCTCAATCTCCCCCCGGATCAATCTCCATGGACAGATTTGGAATGAAGCTGCATTTGCTTTGCTTTCTCTATACGTTTCATTTGATATTCCGTTTTCCTTCTCCACCCTGCAGGCCACTCTAATATAAGTAAAGCTCATATGTACATTTAATCCAAGCCGGCCTTGAAGTCCGTTTCTTGCTATATACAATCTGATCAATGCATGAACGTTAATTTGCATTTCGGGATGTAGGGAACCTCCTGGCTACACTTGCATTCAACCCATCTGATTGATTCTCACATTTTCCATTTTAAGCGACTCCGAGACGCGAAACTCGTGATTTTTGACATATGCTCCTTCTCCTGAATTTTCGGGATGGTAGGGAACCTCCTGGAGATCTGTATTGATCCTGTGCTATCAGAGCTTCGGCATTGTGTATGGAGATGTGAGCATTTCCCCGCTCTACGTCTTCAAGAGCTCATTCGCAGGTATCGTGAAACTCGCGGAGGACGATGCAGAGATTCTTGGGGTGCTATCGTTGATATTCTGGACCTTTACGCTTGTGCTGGTCGTGAAGTATGCCTTCATTGTTCTTCAAGCTGATGACAATGGTGAAGGTACTAAAGTCGATATGTTACATGCATATGTGTATTATATGCTTGATCGTTTGTATGTGTAGGCATGAACAGGTGTATGTGCATAAGTATGATCCTGTGTATGTGTGTAGGTATGACCATGTGCATGTGCGTAGGTAGGTATGATCATGCATAGGTGCCCATGTACAATCATTTTGCGTGTGCATGTGCACATGTACGTCCATGTGTATGCATGTGCATATATATGTATGTTTGTATTTACTGGCATGCATGGAGATACGACCTATCAAGAATAAGATCTCAGTAAAATCCGTAGTGAATCCTATAGGCTTGATCTTCCTATGGAGCACAGAATTCATATTTTTCATGCTACTTGGCATGTGTAAGTTCTGCAGTACAATATGTGTTTCTGTACGGGTTACATGCTCATATGTCTGTGGACATGTATATATGTTGATGAGTAGGTGTAGAGATGCATATGCATCTGTATATTTGTATGTGCATGCATGTGTAGAAGTATGATCCATTGAAATAAGAGCTTGGATGATTTTGTATTGAATCCTATCACCTTGGTGTTCTTATGGAATACAAGAGGCATGTATCTATGCTTATGGATAGATAGATAGAAAGATAGATTGGCAAAATATGAATATGGAAAACGGATCCCATGGCCTCTGGTGTGGGGTATTTAGAACTCACCACCATATTGTATGGTAGTGATTAAAGTTAAAGAATCTATAACTAAATTTTTATAGTTTCAAATCTTGATATCTTTGTGTCTATCTATCTATCTATCTATCTATCTATTTATCTATCTATCTATATGTGCGCATGTATTTAGTGAGAAAGAGAGAGGATCAGTATGGAAAGGAAACTAAAAGGGACAGGAGAGTGCCACAGGGGGTACATTTGCACTATACTCTCTTTTGTGCCGTCACGCGAATTTAAGCTGCTTGCCCAACCGGCAAGATGTGGATGGAGAGTTGTCGACCTACAAGGTGGCTTCTTCTCCCCGGGGGAAACCTGCCCAAATTCTGGAGTCGTACCTTCATAGGCACACTTACCTGCGAACTGTGCTTCTTCTTGTAGTCCTCTTGGGAACATGTATGGTTATTGGTGATGGCGTCCTCACACCGACCATATCTGGTGAGATAATTCTACAGGAAATTTGAACGAAATTTTTGTTTCTAATGTCATCAATTTTCCTCTTTCCATAAAGCTTGTTTCGAATCTCTTTCACTCATTCGGTGCTTTCCGGTGGTGCAGTGTTGTCAGCTATGTCTGGTATTAGAGTAACAACGAACGGACCTAGTGAGAGTAAGTACTGCCCAACACTACACTTTTGTTCTGCTTATACATATATATTGTTTATGTCAACAAATATGCCATAAGCAGTACCCTGCACATTGATGATCTCGTGAAAGTTTTGGAACACGTTATTATTATGGCATATTCTGCAATCAACTAACTGTGTCGATGGCATATGCATCTGGGAAGATAACATCAAATTGCATTATTTTCTTTCTTGTGACCATTACTCTTGACATGCTGTTGATGCTGCCTTTGATAGGTGTGGTGGTATTTCTTTCTTGCCTTATTCTCATTGGCTTATTCTATCTACAACACTATGGAACACATCGGGTTGGATTTATGTTTGCCCCTATCGTCATCACATGGCTTTTGTCCATCGGTTGTATTGGGATCTACAATATCTGTTATTGGAATCCAACAGTTTTGAAAGGCCTTTCACCATATTATATCTACAATTTTTTTAGAGTGACAGGAAGAGATGGATGGATGTCCTTGGGTGGGATAGTACTTTGCATAACAGGTATGGCGTGATTGGCCCAAATTAGCTTGGACTTTGACCTTAAAAATTCAGCTAAAACAATCATGTGCTTGGGACCATGTTTCCATGTGTAGGAGCGGAAGCAATGTTTGTAGACATGGGTCACTTCTCGCAACTCTCTATCAAGGTATCTTGTGAGCAACTAGTTTTAATATAGAAGAGAACAAGGGGCAAAACACACTAATGTTTCAGATATTTTGACTGTTACTAATTTTGATGAATAAGAATACTAAAACAAGGGGTCTAACACATGAACGTGTCAGATATCTCAATCAGAATACTCCTTTGTTTCTGAAGGTTGTTAGGATACCACATTGTTCTTGAAGTTAGGTAATAAATATCCCAAAATACTAGGGTGTTTGGGCATAAGCATAGACAATCTCACTTTGAAATAACATTGTGTGAGTAAGGTATGTGAATTTCTAATCTCAATATAAGACTAACTCGGGTGGGATTTAGAACAGCTGGCCTTCATGTTTGGCGTCTATCCTTGCCTGATGCTTTCCTACACTGGGGAAGCCGCATTTCTCTCAAGGAATCGAGACGCCACTGGATGGAGCTTCTATAGGTCGATTCCAGGTAAAATACCTTGTTCCAGCTCTGTTGAAAATATTATTCTTGAATCTCCGCCATGAATGATTTTTAGGAAAAAAGAAATAATCAAAGAACTCAATTTTTTATTGGCATTATCAAGTAATCACCTCTGCAGTTATATGAATAAAGCCTCCAAATAAGCAAATACGAGGTAGAGCCAAAAAGTATTCCAATACATATTCTGTTGAATTGTGTAGAGCCAGTGTTTTGGCCAGTATTTGTCATAGCTACTCTTGCATCCATTGTGGGGAGCCAGGCAATTATATCGGCAACATTTTCAATTGTCAAGCAATGTTCGTCGCTGGATTGTTTCCCTCGTGTGAAGATCATTCACACGTCAAAGAATATATTCGGACGAGTCTACGTCCCAGATATTAATTGGGTTTTGATGATCCTGTGCTTGGCTATCACACTCGGCTTCCAGGATACGACTCTCATCGGAAACGCTTATGGTTCGTTTGTCATTCCATTAACATTTTCCGAGAATAATATGTTATCATCAAGCATGTTTTGATATCAAATACCATTTAGGTTAGGAGTCGGGCTTAGGAGAAAGAAAGTTTGAGCGTGGAGAGTATGGCCCTAATCTCATGCAGAGCATATCCTGTATTTCATATCACTCATCTAGTTATCTTCTTATTTGTATCAGGTCTAACTGTAGTGACCGTAATGTTTGTAACAACATGCCTCATGTCGCTTATCATCCTCATAGTCTGGCAACGAAGCGTCTTTTACGCCGTCGCCTTCCTCTTATTCTTCGGGAGCATAGAGCTTGTGTACATCTCCTCATGCTTGATCAAAGTCCATGAAGGAGGGTGGGTGCCCATAGTGCTGGCCATGATCTTCCTAGGGGTCATGTATACATGGAACTACGGCCTGAGGAAGAAATACGAATTCGAGGTGCAAAACAAGGTCTCAGTGGAGTGGCTTCTTGACCATGGTCCAAGCCTCGGTATAGTCCGTGTTCCAGGCATTGGGCTAGTCTATACAGATTTGGTCACTGGCGTACCTGCCGTCTTTTCGCACTTTGTGACCAACCTTCCGGCTTTTCATCAGATTGTGGTTTTCGTGTGCGTAAAAGTGGTACCCGTACCTTACATACCTCCGACGGAGCGGTTCATGGTGGGGCGCATTGGGACCAAGGAGTACCGGATATTCAGATGTGTAGTCAGGTATGGGTACAAGGATGCCTGCAAAGATGAGAATGACTTTGAGAACCAAATCATCGTAAGCATTGTGAACTTCATACAACAGTCGGAAGGCGAATGTGTGGTACAGTTCCCGAGGGAAGGAATCGAGCTCGGTTCCATCGATGGAGGCAGAGCGACTCAAGAACGTAGCAGCCGGCATCAGCAGCCTCATCATCTCCCCTTGAAGATTGTGCCAGACAACAGCAACAGCCTGGCGACGTCTTTCTCGGTGTCTTGCGATGGCTCCATTGTCTGCACGAGGTGCGAGAACATGTGTTCATGTGCTGGTGTGAACACAAAGGGGATGATGTCAGAGGTGGCAAATAGCTCGCGGAGGGAAGTCGAAGATGAGTTGAAGGAGATCTTCGAAGCTCAGGCAGCCGGTGTTTCGTACATATTCGGGCATTGCTATATGGAGGCTACGAGATCGTCGTCATGGCTGAAGAAGTTTGCCATAAATTGGGCTTTCAATTTTCTGAGGAGGAATTGTAGGGCTCCTACAAAGGCTCTAAACATTCCCCATAATAGCCTGATCGAAGTCGGAATGATCTACCATGTCTGAAGGAGAGCCTTGAGGGTGCGCCCTTCGATCCAAATGTAACTATATATAATCTGGTGTAATTTTGTCTTGTAAATCTGCCCAGCAATTTCTTAGTCCCTCCTTTTTGTTGTTCCAAAATTGAGGTTGGGTTAATGTTGATAATCCGACACCCACCTTGATTTTAAATATTGAAAAAGCCCGCCTAATTATGTTTGCACATAATGATTACCTAATTATTGTAACATCAAAGCATTTCTAATCTCATTAAAGTTCCATGATCTTCTTTCTCCATGTACCCTCTTCATCTTCTTGCTTGTGAACAGTTAGTGGTTGTACCATGAATTCCACAGAGATTGTGTTGTAATCTAATTGATATGTTCAGTTTTGCCCATTTCGGTTCAGCAAGCTTTGTGTCCTCTCATAGTTTTTATTACATTCTTCTATTCACAATAAGGAATATAGTCCAATGAACATTTGATTCTAGGTCTAAATCTAATGAAATTTATTGATCTCTTTTAAGTTTGTTTCTTATTTCAGGTGGTGTTTGAAACAAAAGCAATTTTGATGAAGGTTATTGTGAGACATTCATTGCTGGGCCAAGACAAGTGCAAGTTATTCTTGAGTCAATAGTATTCTCCTTCAATGGATCACTATTGGTATACAAATATAAGATGGGATCTTGGATCTATTTTCAAAAGCATTTCTCAAGGGAATTGATATGTCAATTTCAACATTTTCCACCATGAAGTACTATTAGTAGTAAAATGTTATATTTTAAGAATGGTGGTAGAATTTTTTTACGTAACTCTTCATGATGATTAAGTAAAGAGCCATTTCTATACCGTAAAGGAATAGGGTTCTATACACATACATACATGCAAATATGCATATAAAGACGCATATATATACATACATTTGCATATATGCATCCAATAAATTATGCATGGATATATTTATATATTTATTTGTAGATATGTATCATTTTGTCTATCTTTTTTGTATGTATTTCTGTGTAAATGCATGCTTTGATGCATAGAACGTAATAAACGCGCTTGAAAACTCATTCAGAATTCTTGGAAACTTTTGGCAAACGAGCACGTTTGAAATGGAGAAATGAGTGTGCCTTGTTTTACAATCATAAATGATTTTCTGACACTAGTCATGAAATAGAATTGAACCCATGACCCCATTCCTCACAATAAAATGTAACATACTAATAATAGTTTTTAAAGATGTTAATTTGTCAATAACTAATCTATACATAGATATTAAAATATAGGGAAAATTACCGGATCACACCTAACAAAATTGTAAGTTACATTTTAACGCCTACAAAAACTACAAACTACAAATTAATGCTTAAGTAATTGATTATAGCACCAAATCAATTAAGCGTGAGCTAGATTAACATCAAATTAACTAATTGATTAACGCCCAATTAATTAATCAACACCAAATTATCACGTTAATCAATTAATTTGATTATAACATTACTAGCTTTTGTTGCTTGAATATATAGTAAGGGGGTCCATTAGGAACAATCAATGGGAAGCGACTAGAAATGAAATCAATTAATATTATACTAAAAAGATTAATTGGGTGTTGATTTCTAGTTAAATATATAAGTAGCCGTTAATTTCTAAATTTTTATGTTAATAGGCGTTAAAATGTAAGTTATAAATTTGGTAGGTGTTTTTTGGCACTTCTACCTTAAATATAAAGATAAATTGTTAAAAAATATAGATTAATTATGACATGAAACAATGTTGCGAATTGTGATTAAAACTTTGTAATTATAACTATTATAACCATAAGTCTATTTCAAACTGTATGATAAACCTTACTAATCATTAATTAGTTTTTAGTTTTTATATTATCAAATCAATAGATTTAGATGATATAAAAAGGAATATAAATTATTTCTTCTAAAGAAAAAGGAAATTTTTATGATTTTGTTCTTCAAAAAAGAGAAAAAAAAAACACATAACATTCGCAAAAGTTTGCAAACTTACATTCGTGTTTGCAAAACAAGAAGCTTGAAAACGTTATCTTCTATGTATGAATGTATGTATATACACACATTAATATATAAATATATATATATATATATGTATGAATATATACATCGAGAGAAATTAGAAGACCCTCTCTAAAAGCTTATCCAAGCCTTGCTAACAAAGGATTTTTCCCAACACCATTTGCTCCTCCAGATATATCAAGTAGCATCCGGCCAGATCTTTTTTAAGGCACGAAATCAAAACCATTCGTGATAGAAAATTTTAGATAATATCCATGTCATGACAATAAATTCACCGCCTGTAAACAGATAGTGGGATGCGATTCATTACATTTTTATCGTTAGGAAGGGTGAACCAAAATACATTTCCAGTGTCACGCTAATAGATTTGACTCGAGCCTACTTCAATCTTTTGTCACATCGAATCAATGAGCTCGATCCTTGCTATATATAATCTATCCACAAAATGTCGCCTTGGTTTTCAGAACTCCGAAAGGGTTCCAGCCAACCATGGGAGTGGAGTACATAGAGGTATCCACTTGTGACACCGCATATTATCGTAACAGAGTGAGCACATAGCGGAGCGCACTTTCCGCACTCGTGGAGTTTCGACATGTGAGTGATCGTCATCGCCAAACGAGATTCATTCCGTTCTGCCAAATGAAGTGTCACTGAACCGAGCGCTTCCGAATTGAGATCCGATCGAATGCAAAAAAAAATCTGAGGATTATTCTTGCAAGCATATTCAATTCTCATAGTGCCCTTGAGAGGCCAGTTGATGAAAAATGCCTTCAAATCTTCTATGTAACAAATCTTTCTTATCTATAGTTAAATAACTATAGTTGTTTTCAAGCAAAAATATCAAGGGTCCTATGGTCTAGTGGTCAGGACATTGGACTCTGAATCCAGTAGCCCGAGTTCAAATCTCGGTAGGACCTCCTTTTTACTACTTCCCTCTCCTTTTTCTCCATTATTTTTCTTTGCATCACAAACTATTCTTCTTGTACACACATAGTAGTAGGGGATATAGGGGGAGTATGTATGCTCTCTACTAGGGCAAGAGAAAATCTAAGGCCTTTTCGCTCCATTTTTCGTTCCACAGAAACGAGGCGAGCAGTTAAAAACCCACTTAACGATGTAAAGGTTAAGAACCCAGACATTGGTACTTCCCATTATGTGCATGGATGGATGCATGCAGGCATGTCACTATGCATGTATGTATGTATGTATGTATGTATGTATGCATGTATCGGCTTTTCTGTCGAATTATTCGGGGGGCCATCTTTGGATGGGCAAATGGAGATGAGAAGGAGAAGAGAGAGATCTAGGTGCAGAGGTAGACGGCGAGGATGAGCGATGGCATGGATTTGTGGAGGGCGGAGCCGAGCTGGCTCTGCCAGATCGTGCTGCAGGGCGCGGCGACAGACGCCTGATCGAGCACGGTGAGCGACGTGTTGAAATACTCCCTCAGCTTCGCGATTCTGGAATCTTCGCGGATCGTCCACACGTGGACCCAGCACTTGTCTGCATGCACTCCGCCGCGTCTCCCCGATCCTTCCACGAACACTCTGTTCTCGATGCATTCCATGTACGTGGGCACGAAAACAAACTCCTCCGATGCCGATGCCGATGCCTGTGCTGGTGTTGGTTTCGATGATGATGATGATGATGATGATGATGATGATGATGGTGGTGATGGTGCCCCTGTCAGCTGCCTCATCAAATGCTGCTCCTGCGGTGGGCCGTGGAAGCACCATTCCAGATCCTCCGATGCCAGCAGCTCCATGATTCTCGCCTCGTCTTTCGCCTCCAACGCCCTGTAGAACTCGCGGATCGTGCTTATGTTCTCGCTCTCGGACGCCATCTCCGTTCCTAACTCGACTTTCTTACGTAACTTGTCCCAACGGTATTTTGAGCCCCTTTGGATCTAGGTTTGGATCTGGGTCTGGATCTGGGCTTGGATCTGGATCTGGATCTGGATCTGGATCTGGGCCTGGATCTGGATCTAGATTTGGATCTGGATCTAGCTCTAGGTCTGGAATCTGGATCTGGAGCTGTTTCAGTTCGAGTCGTCCAAAATATACTTCCCAGCTCGTTTCCGATGCTCTTCTTGAGTGCCCCCCGAGTAAACCGCGGAGTTCGCAATCTTCCGAAACTCTGATCCAGATCCTCTCGCATGGAAAAAAAAAATTTCACCTGCGCGCCAAACAGGCGAATTTTCGATCATGAGAACCAAGTCTAGTTTCCTGTAATTTCTTAACCAAGACTCCAATGGAACGTGTTTTCTTGAGCTTTTTCGTCGCCCACGAGCAGCGCTTCTCGGCTTTAATCCATTGGGGTCATTGTGATTGTTGTAAACGAGGAAGAGTTAATTAATTACCGTGGTCACGGTTATTGCTGGAATCGATCAATCGATCTTAGCGTAATCATGATTATTGACTAGGAACAGTTCGGAGCAATCTTTCGGTCGCTCGTAATTAATTAGTGTAATTACGATTATCAAACCATGAATCTAGTTTGGGTCAACTTAAATCAATCAGCATCACTACAATTACTACCAAGGAATTACTCAAACCGGGCTTTGAATCGGCTTAATCCATTAGCATAATTACGGCCATTAACGAGGATTAACACTTGGACCGATCGGCTACCAACGCGGAGCACTGGAACCGATCGTCTAGTTTTGATCATCGGCTGAATCGCAGCAAAGTAGCTTAATTACTATTATCAACGAGGAACGCAGAAACCACCAAATCACGGTGGATTCGCTGTAATGGATTAGCTATGATAATTAGGATTTGTTGATGAGGATTAAACACAGATCAAATCAGCAGACTTCTCTCGATCGGTTCAAATGAATCAGAATCAGCCGACTTCCAAATTATCTGTTCTAATCAATGCGGTGCACAATGACGATAATTTAGCAGGAAATTTGGTGCCATGACCAGCAACTCACCTTGTAAGTATGGATCAAGGAGGATAATTAGTATACGACGACGCCGAAATACTAGTGGTAACTGTGATTGATTGAGCTCCAGTTTGTATTGAGCAAGGCTCTTGATGGGGGGGTTGATTATATATGCCTCCAATTGAAGCTGTCCATTCTCTCCAGTTCAGATTTTAAATGAATATGAGCAGAATTAGTAGCTGCTTAGCAATCGAATTGAATCGTATTCAATTGTATTCAATTCATCGATTGAATTGGATTGAATTGAATTGAGTTCGAGTCGCGCACTATTGGACGGAGCACCTTTTTTTTAACGTCGTAATCTAACGTGGATGAATCCAACAAGAACTTTCCTAGACGGAATCTACACAATTTGCAGACTGCAAAACCTGGTGGGATAGGCTTATGCAGTGGAGGTGGGATTCGAATCAAGCGCATGTTTCGCTTTCTAATGACCTATCCCGCTCTAATCGCGTCAATCCGCTCGTAATCTCTTCTGCGATTCCTCTCGATACATCTAATTAATCGCGCGATCGTAAAAGCTTTTAAAATGATGATGCCATGATCCGACACTTGCCGCGTGGTTTCGATCGTCGCAAAATGCTATTCATGAATCTCCCAAGTTGCGGTGTGCCGTTTGTGAAAAAAAATGAAATCGGATCGTGGGACAATCTCGCGCTCTATATCGAATGACTTTTGCAAGAAAAGGAGAAGATTCGGTGCGGAATTTCGCTTAACCTCGAGCGAACGAAGGTGCATCGAAAACCGTCGGATCAGGGGCATTGAAAAAGAGATCTTAACCCTCCTCCTGACAATCAATCGATCGATAAGGTTTTTTTGAGGGGGGCTACGAAGTGCAGTTGGAATGCAAAGCTCATTAGATTTGGGGTCTCATTAGGTCAGACCTCGATATCTGCCTCATCGATTCATCATCACCAAACAAACCGCAAAGCGTGGAGTGCAGAAAGAAAACATGCATTTACAAAATGCAAAGTCCGGGGCCAATGATGTGTATGCGGCCTGACTCGACAGACAGACAGACAGACAGATAGAAGCTTGTATAGCCCCAAATAGTACATATATTGATTCTGCAAATATATAGGTCTAATGTACCAAAACTATTGTGCTGGGTGCGATTCGAATCTTTGCTTACAAGGCACCTTCTAAGCAAAAGAATGATCCTTCCAAGTAAAAGAATACTATAATTCTTATCAGCAACTTTGTCGATTATCATCGCCACTCAATTTAATTAGTAGCTTCATCTGTTTGTTGTCGTAAGGCCATTGGTTCGGAACCTATCAGCTCTCCGTATCAATATTCTTCTCTCTATCTGAATAACCTTTGTCTCCATGGCCCATTATACCCTCCCTAATCATCTCTCCCGATTCATCTCGTGCTCCAAAACCCCAACAGTTCCACCCACGCATGCACAAATCTGACGCATCGGGCTCTTGATGGATCCCCATCAAGTTCTTAATGACCATGATTTGATTTTTTAAAAAAGCTCCGTTCTTACATATGATTAATCGGTCATTGTGCTTATCTCTTCGAATATGACGATGATGAAGAACACAAATTCATGAGAAAGAATAGGTTGGGTTACATGTGCTTCACAATTAGACTTGTTGCCTCTTCTTATTTTAGTTTACTTTGATGCCACCTCTCTTGAACCTCCATCATCCTCCGTTGCACTAGACAAATTTGCTTTGATTTAACACATTCATATAAATATATATATATATCTATTAATCGACGATGGGAACCACGAAACTGTGGGAAACAAACTGAATATTTGTGTCGTGTTATTGGACTCGTTATCTTGTCTTGGTTCGTTTTACACTTTGATATCGTTTCTATTTTGCCCCTCTTTTTCTTTAACGACATTGGTTTCAAGGTGTAGCTATCCTCGTTTCTATTTACAGTTTGTTTTAAATGTAGAAGCATCATGATCTTAATCTTACCTAGTGAAGGGAGAATAATCACGGTCGTTTATAAAAAGTAAGAGAGAAAAAGAGAGTGTGTGTGAGAGAAAGAGAGGAGAAATAGAAAAAAAAAAAAAAACTAACAAAATAATTTCGTTTTCGTTTATTATTTGTTGTTTTGATTATTTTTCATATTAAAATTTTTTTCTGCCTTCTTTAATCTTTTCGATGATAAAATGTCAAGAAATCTATTTACTTTCAACTTTTCGATGATATAATGTTAAACCCAATCATTAAAATAGTAAGAGAGAATAATCACGGTCGTTTATAAAAAGTAAGAGAGAAAAAGAGAGAGTGTGTGAGAGAAAGAGAAGAGAAATAGGAAAAAAAAAAACTAACAAAATAATTTCGTTTTCGTTTATTATTCTTTGTTTTGATTATTTTGATTCTTTCTTCTTTACCTTTTGTTGTCATCACTTGAAGTTGTTGAACTTTGGGTAGTAACATTATATTTAACTACTTTATTTAGTTATACTATCAACACGAAAATGTCAATTGGCTACCATGTGAGCTTGTGTTTTCTCCCTTAGTATGGAAGATAAAACCATGAAAATAAGATGAAATACCATTTAGGGTGTCTTAGCTCTTCCTCGAAAAATGAGTAAGGTAACCATGTGTTTGGGACATGTTTCTTGGCACTAAAGATATTGAGGTATTTTTTTGTTGTTCGATGTATATAAGGCAGATTAAGGAAACATGTTATTTTAAGTTAAAAAGGAAAATAACTTCCGAAGTTAGCCGTTTTAGACTAAGAAAGTGGTGCAACATTTAACGCAAAGGGTATTGGAACTCTCATCTTATAGAATGTTTTTAGAATTTTGTAGAAGCAAATTGAGGACAAATTGCATGGAGCAATCATATGAAGAAAAATACGGCCCATTCTGGTTATTAGCTCCTCTATACCCTCTTCTTAACTTTCTTTCACCGTGATTTCTATTTCCTTAATAATATCGTTTCGTTTAGTAGCTTCCATCCTAGATCTAGGTAATTGGCCAATCATTTTCAATTTGTATCATACCGTCAAATGTGCCTCCTTTCTCCACTCATATAATCTTATGTCACTTGTGCGGTCCTGATACGCCAGAGTTGGGCTGCCCGTGTTAACACAAATGCCACCAAAATCTTAATAATTCTTATCTATACTTCCTCAACATGTATAGGGCCCAGTGTCGTTGCAATTTTATATGTGCTATGTATACACCGTTTCTACTCATTACAACCATCTATTCCCCAGTTGCTAACACGTTATGGGTGAATATAACGTTATGGGTATATTCATGCGTAAATATAAGCGTATAATTCGTGTATAGGCTCGCATATACATGTGCATATATACTTGCATATATACTCGCATATATACTCGCGTAAACGGTCACGCCTATTTCACGGCAAAATTTCTATGTCATTTGCCACGAGTTTTGTCGCGACTTTTTGTGAAGCTCTGCAAAACAATTTTCACGGCAAAACTCACGGCAAACTGACCAATACCTTCTAGTGACTTATTTAGGTTATGGATTCAAATTTTATTTGGGTCACAATTTTGTACTAAATATGCAATATGATCACAATAAATTTATAGTAACAAGTGTGTTTATGTTGTGGCAAATATATAATAAACGTCGCGTCAAATGGGCGGTTACTGCACATTTTGCTGCAACACAAATGTTGTGTTTATTGCAAATTGGCTTATATTAGCCTGTATTCACATATTTATCTAAATATACATTCATTTATACATATTTGTGTGTATATGTATATTCTTTTATATGTGTATATCTTTGATGTATTATCTCATGTAAATGGTCAGACATAGGCATATGCACTTATATATGCAAACGTATATGCGCATTCACTTGTATATGTACATGTTGCATATTCGCTTGTATATGCATACATACATGCATATATACATAAATATTCATATATTCATGTATATTTACATGTACATGCAGATGAATATGTATATATATATGCAAATGTATAGATGCATATTGAGCTGTATATGGATAGATACCTGGATATTGAACATTTTGGATTCTAATAAGCATATATTTAATACATTTAATATATAATTGTATGTTAGATCGATTGGGTAAACCACTTGATTATGTCAAACGATATCATAGGTTTAAATTTTCCCCGAGACACAATGTTGTAGTAAATATGTAATATGGTTGTGGGTAAATTTGTAGTAACAAGTGTGTTTATGTTACAGTAAACATCACGTCAAATGCATGGTAATGGGAACAGTAAAACTTGTAGCAAAATTGGATATTTGCAGCAACATAGACACTTTGTTTACTGCAAATTGGCTTATATTAGCATGTATTGACATGTATATGCATACATATATGCATATTCATCTAAATATTCATTCTTTCATGTCTATTTCTGTGTATATATATAGATATATGTATATTTGTCTATATATGTACATGTTTGATGTATATTCAATTGTAAACGGTCAGATATAGGCATATTCACCTGTATATTGAAACATACATGCATATTCACCTACATATGTACATGTCTGATTCATATTCGCTTGTTTATATTTATATATATATATATATATATACGCATAAATATTCATATATTCATGTATATTTACATGTATATGTATATTTATATGTATACACGTATATTGATCTATATATGGATAGATATGTAGATAATACATCTTAAATCATAATAAAGATATATTTATATATAATTATATTATATAATTGTATGTTGGACTAATTGGCTAAATCATTTTATTGTGTGAAATGAGTGTCATTGGTTCAAATCCTACCTGTGACAAAATATTGTTATAAATGTGCAGTAAAGTTCGTGTCTATGTTGTGGTAAACAAAACATTTATGGCCATGGCAAATTTGCAAAGAACAATTTTGCAACAAGGTCATGCATGGTAAATAGTGCATCTCTAGTCGTGACTACAGATGCATCAAACTTGCAGTAAATTGCACATCAAACTTATTGAAATAAGTCGCGTCAAACTCATGGTAAAGGGCATAATAACAACCGCGTCTATAGTCGCATCAAACTCATGGTAAACAACGTGGTAACAGTTACGTAAAATTTGACACAATTTTGAAAAAAAAAATTATGGTGACCTAGACACATTTATGGTCATGACAAATTTGCATAGAACAATTTTGAAACAAGGTCATGGTAAATAGTGCATCTCTAGTCGTGACTACAGATGCATCAAACTTGCACTAAATGGCACATCAAACTTATTGAAATAAGTCGCGTCAAACTCATGGTAAAGGGCATAATAACAACCGCGTCTATAGTCGCAT
>JBBBWG010005025.1:0-28814 GCA_037176905.1 Azolla pinnata
ACGTGACCTGCATGCACTTTTTGAATCAAATTGAATTGAAAGGTGGTAAAGTGGCACAAATCGATTAATTGAGGGAAGCATAAAGGCTTTAAGCAGCAGCACAGAGGGGCAAAGCAGCGCTCTAAGAAAGATGAACAACCTGCCGCCTTTTTTCATAAGATTGTGACGGTACGGAAGTATGGAGATCTAGAAAGAAATTCCTACAGGCTCCGCGGACTAGTAACTAGTCTTGGCCAACAACCGCACGCACGATGAAAGCCCTCAACCTACGCGCGCGTCGGAACTACATCCCCTTTGTTTGTTTGTTTGTTTGTTTGTTTGCTACGGATGTAACGTGCGTTCTGACTCCACTGGTCATGGTCGCTCTCCGCCCACGGCGGGCCATGCGGTAAGTGGCCTAAGGCAAGCAAAAAAAAATTTCTGTTTGTGCTGGCTGAAAATGAGCCAACCGGATTGCCGCCAATTAATCCAAAATTTGGTGCGTGCTATGGACGCTCACGCATGAACCAGGAATGCCTTTCATCTCCAAGTGCCTACAGACGTGTTACAAGGGCGGGCCTCTGGGAATGCATTCGAGCCGTATGAAGGGAAACTTTCACGTGCGGCTCAGAGGGGGGAAAAGCCCTAGAAGGGGCCTACCTATCCCAACCGGGAGTATGCTAGGATTTGTGAAAAGCAGCACCTCACGATGTTCATGACTAATCGGATTCCAATGTACTAGTGGGTACCAGGGGAGATTACCAGATCGTTATTGTATTCGCATTGAAGAGACATGATAAAGTATTTGAATCATTGTATAACGTCCTAATTAAATGCTCAGCGGCACGATTAAAGCCGATGATCGTAAGCCATGTCCTTCATCATGACCTTAAATGAAATAATCTATGGAATCTCCAATTCACCATTTCAAACCTTATACAAAAGGGTTTTCTATACCAGCTTTTTTTATCTATACTGTAGCTGAAGTACTTAAAGGAGAATCTGGTGTGTTCTCAATCAGTAATGGAACTAATCGTCTTTATTGTTGTAAAAGAAGAGCACCTGGCTTCGCCTATTTACAAGGACCTGACTTTACGTTCAAAAATCACATGCCACCAGATGTGGCCACCATCATAGGTACTTAAGATACTGTGTCTGGAAAAGTGGATAGATGAAACTACTTAAAGCAGCACGGGAAACCCAAAAAAGAAGATGCAGGTGAGAAGAGGGATATCCTTGTAGATCTGGGAAATAAAGAGGATAAAGAAAGAAAGACTAGGTGCATGCTAGCCCAAGTAGGCACACACTTCGAGATGGGGGCTTGATGAATCCCCCATCCCAACCGGAGGTATGGCTGAGCGGCTTAAGGCATTAGTTTCCTAAATCAACGGACAATCTTCTTGTATCATGGGTTCAAATCCCATTTCCTCCGAGCGAGTACGAAGCACGTGCGATGCGACAGTGACGTGATGGAAGAAACCCATACATTGCTTTTTGGGAATGCGGCAGTGGCCTGCCGGGAGAGACCTAGCCAGTAAGGGAGTGCTAGTTTTTGCTTCTTTTCTTGCGCGCTTGCTCCTTTTAAGGTAACATCAATGCTGCTTTTAAGGTAATATCAATGCTGCTTTAATAACTAGTAATGCAAGTTCATTTGGACAGACAGCGGGAAATGCAATCAATAACACGTGGAGTTGGATCTGCGAGCAAGCAAACATTCCCCCACACAAGTAGATTGAATAGGAGTTGATTGGCTTCCTTTTTACTAAAATAAATTCCGATTCGCTAGAGAGATCAATTGCTTGCTGACAGGGTGGAGTAAATGGCCAACTCGTCAAGCTCATGACCTGAAGACTGCGGGTTCAAACCTTGCCCCCGCACTACATGTTGTCAATAGTAAAAAAGCAAATGAAGATTATTGTATAATGATCCATGCGGCGAGAATGGGAAACTAACGTGACCATGCGGCGAGAATGGGAACCCTGAACTACATGTTTTTTCAAGCCGATAAAAACACCAAGGTTGTACTTGAATTTTTTGGCATAACTTTAATGACATCTTGTGACCTTTTTTAGGGTCATATATTTATAACTTTCTTAATGTGTTTTGATTTATCTTTCGTACATTAATTCCTAAAGTATTTCTCATCCTCATACCTTTGAGCTTAAATGTCCATTTCAAGCATAAAATTACTCAAAATGAAAAACTAGTATTATACCAAAACTGCCACGCTACCATGATATTATTGTCAACAGTTTGACTAACAATGAGAAAACATACAGTTTAAAAGTTAAGAATACCAATAGCCCTTATAACGTGTTGAGAGCTTCCACTCCATCAATCTGACAACAATCAGACTCAATTAATATTAATATAGTGCATATACAATTATAACAAGAAGTTCAAGACCTTCCCTCTACCTTTGTAAGTAGTTGATTGACAATACTTTCATGTGCTCTTGTTCCATCTATTGTTGAACCTCGTGTTTGATATCACAAAAACAACACTAATATTAAGTGAAACGGAGACAAAACTACATTTGCATTTTCTAGAAAGTCCATATATGTGCCTTATAACGCATTCAACAAGCCATCATGTCTTCAAACGAGATTATGCATTTAGACAAATATGCACACACCATATGGCAAACGAGATGGCAAACGAGATCATGTATTTGGTCATATTTTACATTTCCTTTTGATTCCATCACCTAGATGAAATTTTTTTCTGATTGGCTTCAAAGATGATTGATTATGCATTAGGTTGTCGTGTGCATAACAATGGGTATTATACATGTTGTTTTAAGATATCGCTTAGTGTAGAATTAACATGAAAGCATTATTTATACAGTAATATATAGTTTGTATTTGATCGGCTCTATTTGAAAGTTTGAAAAAAAAAATTATAATGTTTCTTATGACAAATATTTTTCCTCATTAATACTATTTGGAAACAATCCTAGAGAATAATGGAAGAAAATTACGTTGCAAATGGCATCGATCTCATCAAAGATAATAATGTGCAAATCACTTTGATCTCCTGTGAGAATAAAATGCACCAATTACAAATACTTCTGGATTCTAGATACACCCACCTAGTGCGTATATCACCCAAAAGAAATCATCGATGAATCACACTAAAATCACTCTAAAAACTATATGGTAAGGTACCAAAATATTGGATATTAATAACCGAAAAACAATAACCTCTAGCAACTATTTAGAACTTGTCTAGCCAGCTATTACAATTTCCTTTCTAAAAATCCCTTCTACGTGAATTATACAGATGCATTGGCATGAAATTTCCATGCTGCGCACATTGATTTCGGAAAAATATAATAATCATAAGCTTGTCAGTGTATAATCCTTTCTAATGTACAGAACTAAGGAAAACTGGCAACCAGCACTGAAATTAAAACCTTTCGATCTAGAACATAACAGATTCCTTTCATTCACATTCGTATCATTAACTTTATGCAATTGTTTTGATGATGTTCAAAGATGATAAGCATACCACGAGTCTTGTGATCACTTTCTGCATCTGCAAATAAATCACGGACATTTTTTTCTGTTTTTCCAACAAATTTACTAAGGACCTCAGGTCCATTAACAACCTGGATGCCACAATATTCAAATCAACATAGCATTGTGCACCATGTAAAACGAGACAATTATGGGTTACCAAAGTAAACATCAAGGATATCTAGCCTTTTACATATAACATGTAATAGCTATTTAGATATTAGTTCATCTTGCAAATTCTTCATACTGAAATTTGCCACTCATTGTATGCCAGATACAACAGCTACCTTTGGTTCACGACCATTGAGCATCTTTGCTATCTGTCTTGCTATCAATGTTTTGCCTGTTCCAGGAGGACCATGAAGGAGCAGACCCTTCACAGGGTTGATCCCCAACCTGCATTTGATGTAAAATAGCATGGAGTCAATAACTGAAAAATCGATCGTTCCATGTCGATAAACAGCATTCCCAATGTAAAGAGATCAGGTAGACTCACTTGCGTATTACATGAGTTGGGAAGACCCTTGATGCAAACGCTCTTCGAAAGATATCTTGAAATTCAGCATCAAGCCCTCCAAAGCCTAACTTCTGAAAGTTAAAATCTTTTTGCTTGAACAAGTTGCTATTAGTACCTCCCAGTTGATTGACAATCTGCAATGTAGGACTCCTTCATTACATAAGATTCCATCATTTCTGCATTATCAAACCGTGCCTAGGCTAAAACTACTTTTTGCACCTTTATTCCAGATGATGGAGATGGTTCGAAAAAGCAAGAAGCTGCACTGGTGACAAGTCCTCTGGAACTCTCAACTTCAGACTGTTCAACGACAGTCTCGGTGACTGATAATGTTTAGTTAGATCCCATGTAATTCAGAAGCACCAGTTGACCAACCGTAAGAATCTACACGCAAAAATTTAATGTTAGAACGTCATAATTCCCCTTAGAAATATAGATGACTCTGCAGTGATAGTCGGTTGCATATCACTAATCATCTAAACGACCTCAGCACCATGAACTCTCTGCACGGAGTGGACAAAATAACTTTGCACATACCAAGAAGAAATAATTTATGTCTATTCAGTTCTTTAATAACCTTCAAATGTGAAAGAGTGTGTCAAAATGCACAACCAGAACTCTGAGCTGTCGATATTCACAGGGTGGATATCGAAGAATAGTCAAAATCCAATTGGGTGTACATGGATATGCACACCAAGAGAGGCAATTGAACTCATCGAAGATCAGGTCTCTTAACCACAAGTCAAGATAGACAATGCATCTTATGTTTCCATCAAAAAGAGAAATTGACTAGAGGAAAATCATGAGCAAGTTATAAGAAACCCTGGTTGATTAACCTTGTACAGTGCTATATAGAAAATGATAATCAAGTCGATGAGGAACCACCTGGCCATTAAATTTCTGTTGGATCCTTTTCTCCAGATTCACTGCGTCTAGCTGTTGTTTGATACACGATGTCAGTCTAAATAACAAAAACCACCACTTCGCACAAACAGAAGTAACCGAGCATAACTCCTCTCTATTCCCACGATTTTTGACAAAATGTATCTCGAGGTTAAGCAGAATCAACTTGAATCCCACCTCATTTGGAATGAACCTAAAAGACAATTTCACCACCTGATCAAGTGTACTACAGGTAGCAAACACTTGAAATTCAGCATATACCAAAATATATATACCTGCTCACAACAATCGGATCCCTTTGAGAAACTTTGAGCATTTTCGCTGCACAGTGTTCAAGCCAAATTTGCCTTCCTCGATCGATGGATGCCCCGTACAACAATGGTTAAAGAAAACGACTCCTGGATTTCCCCATATGTGCATATGAACGGAAAGAAAGAAAGAAAGAAAGATAGATAGATAGATAGATAGATAAAGATCAACTTTCTTAGTGGTTTTCTACAATTGGCAACGAGGTTACAAAACCCACATAATTAATCGAGATAACTTGCATGAATCGGATAATTTGCTGGGCATGTGAGGTTTCTGTGAAATTAAAACTCTTCTTGGGCTTCATTGCATAACCTACCAAAACTTGACGACTGATTTATGCTACCGTGATGTAACTCAACCAGGTGCGCTGAGAGTCGAGACTCCCAGTATGACAATATGAGGAACGCATATTTCAAGGAACCAAGACATTGCAGCGTCGTCCAAAATAGCAAAGAAAACCCAACCAAAAGAAAAGAAGGATATTTCACTGTAAAAACCGGAGAGAAGCCACTGGAGGACTTCACGAGCGCGAAGCCGCGATCGAAGAGGGGAAGCTGGCTAGGGTTACAGAATCCATAGTTGGTCAGAGCTTCCTCGGAGCTCGGGGTGTTTACCACGGACAAGGTAAGGGATGGATTGGCATAATCGCTGTGAGCCTGCTGCAACATAGCTTCTCCCCAAGCCTGCTGCAGTAGAGGACATGTCGAAGGAGGAGAGGGGAGGGGAGGGAGCAGAGGATCGCTCGCTGACTAATTCGGCGTCCATCGATCGAAGAAGGCACGCTTCTGTCTGTCTGATTCGGCGCAAAGCTTGTGCCTGGCGTCTGCTTGCTTTGTTTTCCTTGCGTTGTGCTTTTCTGCGTTTTGGCTCTTGTTCTTGCGTTTTTCTTCTATATCTAATTCTTCTTCTTCTTTGACAATTGGTTCTCAAATTCCTTTTTCTTATTAGACTTTGCTTTCCTATGATATAGTTTAGGCCATAGTTTGCTTTCTTGTGATCTAGTTTGGCCATACTTTGCTTTCCTGTTACATAGTTCGGCCACAGTTTGCTTTCCTATGATATAGTTTGGCCACAGTTTGCTTTCCTGTTATATATACTTTTGGCCATACTTTGATTTCTTGTGAACACAATCCTTCGTATTCACTGGGTGGGTATATCGTGAGAAGACTTTTGACAATAAGGTGTCTGATCCATGTGGCATGATGAAGGGAGAGGTGGGGGACAAAGGCCACTGCCAAACGGAAGAGGGCTAGCTTGCTGATTAGGGCCTTGAAACCCTTGCCTAAGGCTAAGAACTTGCTGAAGTAGGTCGTCAACACGGAGGCTTCCAATGGGTTGGCATCGATCATGCTGGTGTTGGCAACTCGAGGGTGGGCTAGATCCAATCTAAGTTGATCTCCGCTTCCATTGAGGCGAACAAAGCCTTGTGTAGCTAGAGATAAGGTGAGGTGTTGTTAACATGTACGATGCTAGCGAGGCCTCATTATTTGGAGTTGTGTCATGAGAGTTGGGTTGATAGCAAGCACACATTTTGTCTGGCCGATTTAGCAACAAGTGATGGTGTTGGCCCAAAGTAGTTTGCTCAAGCTCTTCCTATAAAGCCACATGTTATCATGAGGCAAATATTTGAAAAATTAGGCAACATTAATTGCTGCACATAACAACTATGGTTGGACTTCATTGTCCACCACATTCTTTTTCCCGCTTCTCTCTTTGAGAGACTTGGCTAGCGATAGACCTCATACACTATTTTTAATTTTTATTTTGTTTTTTATTTTCTTTCTAACAGTATGAAGCAAGTATTGTATCATATATGAAACATTAGATGATTATATTTGTAATTATCATTGTTCTCTCATATATGAGTGGATATACAAACATTATTGTACATTCTGTCTTGTGAACCATCTTGGCCTAAGAAAATATTAATATCTTTCTTTCTTTTTACCACTTGCTTTTGATAAGCAGAGGAGGTTGTTGCCCACATTTTAGATAGAAAGAAAGAAAGAAAGATACATTAATGTCTGATTAGGCCAAAATGAACCATGAGACAAAGCCAACAATATTGTTTGTACATCCAATTATCTATGAGAGTACAATGATGATTACAAAAACAATCATCTAATGTTTGTATAACGTAAAATTTCATTTTTATAGTGTTTTAAAGGAAAAAGGAATAATCATACATAATATAAAAAATAAATCTACTGCCATGTAAGTCAATAAAAGGGAAGTGAGAACAAAATGATGCAATTTTGTTGTTTTATTGTAGTCCAACCAAAAGCTCTTAGGGGAGGCAGCCTGATTTTTTAAATATCTGTTTCATGATATTGAGCCAACTTTAAAACTAAACATCTGTGGTTGCCTTTTAGCTCTTTGATTCTCCGCTTTCACATTTGACAAGCCTAATGTAGTATTTATGTCAATAATTGTAGTCATTCTTATTCCTTGAAAAGAAAGTGTGAAAGGTTGAATAAATTCAATAGAAGAGACAATGAAATCTTTTAAGAATTTCTCTTTATGTTTTTTAAGTTCCGAAGATGTATTTTATTAGTTTCTTACAATTCATGTAGTTCATTATGTGTGATAAACTTTAAAGAATGGTTTATTTCAAAGATGTCTCTAAATTTCTCTCTTAAACATTTGTAAGTGCTCCTCACATTCGACCTCACATAACTTACATAGCCTCTCTTCCCTACGCATTCTATTAGTACAACCAATTTAACCTTTAATTGGTGAGAAGAAACTTGGAGTTAACCAATAGCAACCCTCAGTTTATATGTTAAAAAAGATCATGATATCTTGGTTGCTCAATAAGATCCATTTCAAAGAATTGTATAAAGTAATACTTATAATAAGACATTTGAAATGAAAGAGGCCCGAGTAGGTCGATCCATTTACGTTGGGTATATATATTTCTCAAAAGCTCATGTCAAATCACCTTATTTTAATCACCATGAGAGATTAAACTGTTATAATTCATCACGATCAATATCCAAACCAATTTTACATTTGTCGTCTTACCATAAGGCCATACCAAGAGTTACAATATTATGGCACAATCTTCACTCATGAGCATATGGTATAAATCTCATTATTGGGACTTCTCTCAAGCTCTTTTTTAACTCTGGTCAACTTTTGCATTTATTTATGAGCTTCCATTTGCATTATGTTCCCCATAAGTTGAGACTTTTTAAGATGTTTATAGTGGTACTTACATTCTTGGTCATACCATCTATTTCATGGCATGGTCCACGCTTAACACAATTAGAATGTGTTGCATATAGAAAACTAATTATTGTGGTTGAATGGAAAATGTTTGTAATTTGTCGGGTGAGAGTTTCTAAGGTAAAAGAGATATTCAGGGTGGGGAGAAGGGATTGGACATGCTGTGAATAAATGTTGAAAAACTCGTGAGTAAAATGGATTGCAACATGCGAGTCCCTAAAGGTCTGCTGAGAGACTATAGTGGTGTAGCATATAGTTCAAAGAAAGATAACACTCCTAACACAATTAGAATGTGTTGAATATAGAGAACTAACTATTACTGTTGAATGGAAAATGTTTGTAATTTGTGTGGTAAGAGTTTCTAAGGTAAAAGAGGTATCAAGGGAGGGGAGAAGGGCTTGGACATGCTGTGACTAAATGTCGGGAAGTAGGTCTTTGTTAGAAATGATAATAAAATTATATGCTTATAATGAGTGCAGAATAAACCTTCAATATACAATGTAAATGCAACCAACATAATTTATGATGAGTACCAACACAAAAGGGTTATTGGTATTTGAACCTGTTACCAATCTATAGCTACATAGGCCTAAAGCTTATCCATCACAATATCTTACTTTAAGTGATAAATATCATATTTTAATATTTGATAATATGTTTAAGCATTAGCATATTAACGTTAAAAACGACTTGCGACATCTCTTGACATCGCAAGTTGTCTGAGCCACTACGTGGCATTCATGCATGCAAGCCACGCGGTATTTATGCATGCAAGCCACGTGGCGAGCATGCATGAGGCCTAAAACAATATAAATACTGAGCTGGTCACAGTATTGAACCATTCCGATTCAACGCCAATCTTTGGCGCCTTGTACTCAAGTCTCCTGGTAATACATATTTGGTCTTCTTGTTCATTTCTAGTTTTCTTCTTGTCATGTTCGTGTCTTCCGAGATCATTGTTGTCGACGAGCTTAAACCGTGACATAATTATCTTGTGTTAATGTAGGTACTAACTACTCTAGGATTAGTTATCACCTGAATGATTATCCCATGTTGAAGTTCATCGAGAATTTGTAACTTAAACGATTTCGTCTACAACTTCAGAGTTGGCTATGCTCATAAGATTAGAAACAATATTGAATTCACTGAATCTGAGACAATGATAATAAAGTATCTTTAAAGCACGAGTGCTTTGTTCATCATCTCCAACAATGAGCCGGCTTGATGCTAACTAGTTTGTTTTGTAGTATGACTTTTGATAATTTCCATTCATATTTTAGAAAATAAACGATGAATAATGCTTTTATTTATGGGGTGTTCTCCCTAGGGTAGAAATGTTTTCAGGCTCCCTATATGAAGTAAATGTTGACTGAAGTGTTCCTTGCGAGTTCTATGCAACCGCAAAGACAAAAAATTGGTGAGTCAATCTCAACTTGACCTTTACTGTTACTACACATTCTAAGGGCTACTGGTATTCTTTACTTTTAAACTGTACGTTTTCTCATTGTTGGTCAAACTGTTCACAATAACATCATGGTAGCGTGACTGTTTCGGTATAATCAAACTAGTTTTTCATTTGAGTACTTTCATGCTTGAAATGGACATGTAAGCTTAAAGGTATGAGCATGAGAAGTACTTAAGGAATTGATGTACGAAAGATAAATCAAAGCACATTGAGAAAGTAATAAATATATGGCCCATGACCTATAGTTATATAGGCTCAAATTTTGTTTATCGCACGATTTTACTTTAATTAACAAATATTATATTTTAATACTTGATAATATCTTAAAGTATTACAATATTAACATTAAAAACGACTTGCCACGTATCTTGACATCGTGGCAACCATGTATGACAGCCACGTGGCGAGCATGCATGAGGCCTATAACAATATAAATGTTGAGTTAGTCTCAATATTGATTCATTCTAGTTATCCACTTTTTTTTCAAGTTTCTTGTCTAAGTGTGATTATCACAATTGAGACTATTAGTAAGCAAAACTATGATCGTATTTTATGTAAGCTTGTCCTTCTAACGATAAAATTTTCAAGATACATATAAAGATAGATCGAGAGAGATAAAAAAATTATATTACTATTGTTTATGATGATCTCTCATGCGTACTATCTCTCTCCTAACCTCTCTAACCTCTCTCCTAACACTACTAGTGTATATATATACTTATGTAGAGGAGTTTTCCTTGGTATGAACTTATCTTTAGTCCCCACTCCTTAAATAAGAGAGATGAGAGCTTTGCGTTTTTTATAAGCCCAAGAGAGTTCACTTCATATTAAGGGGCACGAGAGCTATAAGTCAAAAATAGAGGGCGTGCAAGAAGGGAGGAGTTAGATAACTTACCTAATTTCATAAAAATAATAAAGTTAGAAGTAAGCAACATTCCTCAACCTTTACTTTGCTATCGTCGTCACTATAGGGCTCTTCACAATCCAAGTCATCAAGTTCCGCCACAAAGAAGGCATGCAATCTGAGACATTGTACACAAGATCGATGGAGTTGAGCGGTGCCACTTCGTCGTTGAGATTAACCTTGACAATCAATAAAGGCATGGTTTGTTGTTTGTAGAGTATTGTCCAGCAAAATTAAGGGGCACGAGAGTAAAAGAGTTCACTTCAAATTAAGGGGCATGAGAGTTACACACCAAAAATAGAGGGCATGCAGGAAGGAGGAGCAAGATGACCTACCTAGTTTCATAAGGATAATAAAGTTAGAAGCACGCAAAATTCTTCAACCTCTGCTTTGCTACGCTGTCACTATAGGGCTCTTTGCAATCCAAGTCTTCAAGTTTCGCCACAATGAAATCCTGTAATCTAAGAGACTGTACACAAGATTGATGGAGTCGAGTGGCGCCACTTCATCATTGAGATTAACCTTGAAAGTCAATAGGGGCATGGTTTGTTGTTTGCAAAGTATTCTCCAGCCAGGAGCAACGGTGAATAAACTATCTAGAAACGAATCTTCATTGTTTATTTGGCGTCTTTTTCCAATGACTTAACAATGCCGGCAAGCAAATACTTACTCCTTTTTTAACAAGTTAGACCAAGAGGATATAGTGCTACTGTTTTTGTGCCCGCATGTCTGAGGGGCAAGCTCAAATGCCCCCAATTATTAAATTCATCATTAAATTCATGTAGCACCAAATTCACACCAGAATCAAATCCTCACAAGGAAACATAATGATGTTGATGGATTGTGTACTACCAAAATGAAATGAGTAGAGACAAAGATAAGGAAACATAACGATGTTCATGGATTGTTTACAATGTTGAACAGATAAATTGAATTGTTTGGTTCATTCCATCATTAAATTTCTAAGGGGTACTGGATTATATTCTTTTACCTAGGACTGAAATAGACAAACAAAAGTGTAGGCACAACCAAAAAGTCGCGATGATGATAACACATGACCTAACATGAGGCTACAAGAATCGAACCAATTGATAAGTCTAGTGAAACAAAGCTAATCATTGTGTATTGTAATTGTTTATGTTGCAATTAATCTAGCTAATGATCAACATCATTAAGTACTTAGATCTTATGTTAAACAACGACTCAACATCAGGTGCGTGAACAAGCCAAGTCTTTTGGCTGCAACAATTGGTGATGCAATAGGGTAGTGCCTCATTTCTTATTAGGCTGAAAAGCTCAGCCCTTAAGCCTACTCAGATTTGACTATTTCATTGTGAAGTGATCGAGTGATAAGACACTGAAGCTCATGTCTCCCTCGAAGATGGGAAGAACAATAAATTAGACAACCCACATGCACTTTCCATAACACTAGAAGAAATCATGGCTAAACTAACCTACTGATCTCTTATTCGTAGTAGATTGTTAAGTTTAAATATTTAACTTTAATTACAATTACTCGAACTTGAAAAAATCTCCACATACCCAATTTGTTTCTCCATAATTTCTACTTGCATTTGATTATAGAAGGCAAAACCTACACTGGATGGGTTTGTATTTCAGAGTGAAACAAAAATCACATCTACGTAAGCCCAACGATTTGCCACAACAGGCAAGTTCCTTGTTCGTCGCGCACATTCGATTGCAATGTGCCAAGAAATGAATGCTACAATCGGACTGTTTTTCCTATCTACGAGTGCCAAAACGGGCCATCGAGCAGAACGACTGGCCTGATACGGATGCAGCTGGAGGACATGGAGCTGGGATTATCAGCGAAAACACGAGATCAATCGACTGATCGAATATTTATTTGGAACTCATGATCCCATGCTGTTTCTGCTCTCTGCCTGCTTTCAGCTTTCCAGCAAGTGTTTAGGGTTTCACATTTAGGGTTTTAGGCCACAACATTTTTGGATGTTGTAGGGTTTATGGTCTAGCAGTTAGGGTTTAGGGCTTCAAGGGTTTAGCGCTGAGAAGGTCGAGCGAGGACTGCTCCCATGGCTGCTGCGCCGTCTTCTTCATCATCATCGTCACCGCCGCTGTCGCAGAACCGTATGTCTCAACTCTTCAGTGGCGTTAGAGCTTATTTCGTCGAGTCGGGGATTCAAGCACGCCGCCTTAAGGTCATCATCTTCTTCTCAGCGTAGACGTTTCCTGGCATCCTGCTCTGGTTGCTTCTCGTTTACCGCTCGTGGCACGGTGATGATGATGAGGTATTCCCACTTCTGTTCCTCGTAGATATGGAGCGATAAACTGAAGCAATTTGGTGGGGAGAGGTTAGCAGACCACCTTTCACATGAGGTAACTCATATATTTGCGCTGGATGCAGCAAAGCTACGAGAGAGAATCACATCACCGAAGCTGAAAAAGTATCATGCGGTAATTGCTGATAACAGAAACTAAAACCACAGTTTCGGTGACGAAACGTTTTATGTTACCGTCTAAGATTTTAGATCGAGCTTAGAAAAATTCATCGTGTTCACATCTCAGTCTGTCTGTCTCTGGAATCCTCTCACTGTTCTTGAGTGATCAATGCCTTATAGTGATCAGATTACACACATCTGAATAATAGAGATTCCTATTCCCATACGCCTATGTTGTGTTACATATTGTTTTGGTGCATTGAGCCATTCTTTTTTCCTTGTTTGGGCTTTGACAAGATAAAAGCCGAAATGTGATGCGTATCTTGCTAGTGTTTCGAAGTGTTGTCGATGCATCAGAAATTGTAGCTTTAACAAGGAGGAAGCAAAGGACAGTGATGTATGTGAAACAAAATATTACAGAAAGTGCTCCAGTATGAATGGATTCAGGACTGCCTGAAGCAAGGTCGTGTGCTACCATCACAACCATATGCCATACAGATTGAGCCTCTACACTCGAATATCCATGATGTTTTAGAACAGAGTGATGCTGACATGAAGTCAGGAAAACCAGGTTTGTGCATAGAATTCGTATTCTGGTGGCTTAAGAACTGGTTAGAGTTGGATTTATTAAGAAATAAGTGGTGCCAATGCGTTACAAAGTGGTAGCACTTGGCATTCAATTTGAACGAAATTCGTTTCAATGACAGATGATACAACGTTGAGTGAAGAAAGAGATGGTGGTTCTGATAATAGTTGCAGTACATCCACGGTTGTGGAGACTGGGAATGTGCCTCTCGTTGCTGAGACTGGGAAACCAGGTTTGTCCAATAGAATTTGTACTCTGGTGGCTTAAGAACTGATTGAAGGTGGGTTTATAAAATGAAAGTAGCAATGCATTGCCAAGTGGTGGCAGTTGCCATGGGATCCACAAGAAATTTGTTTTAATGACAGATCTTACAATTTCAAGTGAAGAAAGAGGTGGTGGTTCTGATAGTAGTTGCAGTCCATCCTTGGTTGTGGAGACTGGAGTGGTATACTGATCTGTTAGATTTTAGTTTTATTTTGATTTTCTGATTTTTTCATTCTAAGAAAAACTGAACTTGTAGCCCTCTTGTGAGTATATCCCCCCCGATGTGAACCGTCAAATTACCGAACCGTTTGCTGAATTGCGGGATATCTATAAGAATGGTAAATAAAGAAGAAACTGAGGATCCTTATAATGTGTTCTTTATTTAATCCAAGTTCTTCTTTGTTTTGTACTTCAATCGTAATCCAAGAAAATGGTTTTGATGCAGAATAGCGTTGGGAGATGATCGGAGGTCTTTCAGTTACCACAAAGCAGTTTCTGTGCTTGAAAAGTTACCGTTCAAAATAGAACATATCGATCAAGTGAAGGGGCTGCCAAGTATTGGGAAATCCATGCAAGAACATGTGATTTTCAAAGATACTCTGTATTTATTTTTGAAATTTTAAGAAAGGCGCAATGAGGGTGCCAGACATCTATATTCAGTTAGATCTATGATAATATACGTTTCATTGTTGATAAACAAGAGATTGTTGATCTTTTCTGCTTTTGCCAATGCTTCCTAGGTCACGACACTTCGTATGTATGTTCTCATATGGTGTGCATTTACTTTGTTTTTGTTTGCAGATTGAAGAAATTTTGAGTACAGGGAAATTGTTGAAGTTGGAAAGCTTCAAAAATGATGAGAAGGTCACTGTTGTTCAACACACATCTCATCACCTTATAATTTTATCTAGTTCTTTCACTTAATTGTTTTTCTTAATAGAATTCAATACATATGTAGGTTCAAACGTTGATCCTTTTCTCATCTATTTGGGGTGTTGGCCCTGCCACAGCACAAAGGCTCTATGAAAAAGGTCATAGAAGCTTGAACGATCTTAGAGATGAACCTTCCCTAACTGCATCCCAGCGACTAGGGTTGCAGTTTTTCAATGACTTGAATGTCAAAATTACTCGTCATGAGGTGGGATCTGTGAGAAAAGTATTAAAAAAAATTGAGCCTATAGGTATAAGGTGTACTAATGTATGTATGTTCTCTTTTCCAGGTCAAGGAGATGGAGGCACTTGTTAAAAGAGTTTCGGAGGAGATCGAAGCAGATGTAAATTTCTGAAGCAACGTGCTGATCTGTAGGAAATAAGTTTCGGTTCCTGGATAATAACAAATGATTGTGGAGTTGTTATGTCAGTTGTTTCTGTTGATCTACTTCATTCTCTCAATTTAATCATCCTTTTCTCTGGGTTTCCAGATGCTTGTGCTCTGTGGAGGTTCTTATAGGAGGGGAAAGGCACTTTGCAGTGACATGGATTTTGTTATAACTCACCCTGACGGGTCAAGGTGAATGAAGCTTCTTCAATTCTGTGTTCTATTTATCCAATACTTTTTCTGTATAGCGAAGTACTTTTTCGCTGAGTTTCTATTATGCTTCTCTGAGTGGTGATCTATCTTTATGTCCATCTGCTTATTGATGATCATACTAGTCATTTAAAAGGGAAACGTTTGTATTATCTTTTGTCTGAAACGTTTGTATTATGTTTTGTCTGGTTGCAAAGGACTCGGAGGTTGGCATATGTTTTGAGATTTGGAGATTTTACTAGTGATTAGCAGGGAACATATAGATTTTGCTATATCCGTGAGTTGGAAATTAACTAGCTAAAGTATCTCTCAAACTACTTTACATTAAAAATATATTCTGCATTTATTCTCTAATTCTTTCTGTGCAACCTCTCATGTAACACTTACGTAAATGCTTAACAGTGTTTGTGTTCAATTCTTTGTTGTGCTTTGCAGTCATAGAGGATTCTTGGTGAAACTAATAGCAGCTTTGAAACAAATAGACTTTTTGACCGAAGATTTGTTGGTTTCAGCTACCAACAGTGTAGAGGTAAACTTATGTAATGCTGTACACTTTTATTTGCAATTACACCCATGAAATTATACAATTGATCTTTCACAATACCCAACTTTAATATTTTGATGGCATTTGATAGTTAAGCTAACCTTCTAGTGGAATATGCAGCTTTAGCGTTCTACTACGACATGTCTCTACATTGCATAGTCATGTAAAATACTATTAAGAGAAATTAATGTTTGACTCTTAATCTTAGAAAATCCCAACTGTAATCCTTGTAATCCATGGTACAGGTAACTATCTCTGTTTGGAATTTATGAATACCATTACACGTAAATTCAAACACATTCACTTGATAAGGCAAATTAATCTAAATGGTTGGACTGTCATGGAACGGGCATGCTGACTTGACGTTATCCCCACCTTCCTCTTGCTTATCGCCGGCAGTCTTTCTAGGGTTCCAAACTTAGTAGGCCTTAATTGATAGTAGCTCCTCTTTAGAGAGAATAATTTAACTGGCTTCAAAAACTATTAAAAGTGTGCAATGATCAGCTAATAAGTTTCTAAATTTAGGATTCACCATTTGGTGAATAATGTACCATGATCATGTGCGAAAAGAAAATTCTGAAGTATAATGAGATGATAGCCCTTTGTGAACACAAGTGGGGTTTTATGATAAGCATTCATACCTCCTTGAGGGTCTTTTTTCTTTTATTCTAATAAATTTGAAGTTTATGTTTGTGAATATTGTACCCATATTTGCTACCCATTTTTTCTGCTTCCTCTAGAGTAGATGCCATTGGTTTTGCTTCCAATAACTACATTACTAGGTTATCCTATATATTGCCTTATCTTTGTTTTTAGAAAACGCATGTAAATAGAAGCAATTGAAGATCTTACGAATTACAGGGTAGAAATGTTAATTATATCATTCCATTTTTCAAAATAACAGGGAACTGATTCAGGTGTCGATACATATTATGGCCTATGCAAATATCCTGGTAGGCAGTTGCGACATCGGATAGATTTTAAGGTATTTATTGTCATCTTATTTAAGTCTTATTGTTCAAGGGTTTAGAATCCGGATGTAATGTTAGCATTCACATTTGTCAATCATCTGTTATATTTCCATTTACCATTTGAAGGGATACTTGTCCCATACAAAAATTCACATATGCACCCATTCACATCTTCATTTGCAGACACCGCTTCCTATCCACGAATCTTTATTTTCAAAAACCCATCAGACCTGGGTCCTAGTCTAATTGTAGTTCCAGAGAAGGGAGATCAGTGTCTTGAAGTGCGCTCAACCTGGCTGGACCTTGGCATCTCAATTCCTGAGACTGTTGTTCTAGACGAGGATGGAAAGGAGTCTCCTCAATTGCAACTGGGTCGGCTAGTGTTGGGTTTCGAGCTCATTGTTCTAGGGGAGTGGATATGTCGTCATCCTCATCATTGAGGAAGTTTGCCCTTGGACACAACCGTTTGTATTCACTGGGTGGGTATATCGTGAGAAGACTTTTGACAATAAGGTGTCCGATCCATGTGGCATGATGAAGGGAGAGGTGGGGGACAAAGGCCACTGCCAAATGGAAGAGGGCTAGCTTGCTGATTAGGGCCTTGAAACCCTTGCCTAAGGCTAAGAACTTGCTGAAGTAGGTCGTCAGCATGGAGGCTTCCAATGGGTTGGCATCGATCATGCTGGTGTTGGCAACTCGAGGGTGGGCTAGATCCAATCTAAGTTGATCTCTGCATCCATTGAGGTGAACAAAGCCTTGTGTAGCCAGAGATAAGGTGAGGTGTTGTTAATATGTAGGATTCTAGCGAGGCCTCATTTTTTGGAGCTGTGTTATGAGAGTTGAGTTGATAGCAAGCGCACATTCTATCTGGTCAATTTAGCAACCAGTGATGGTGTTGGCCCAAAGTAGTTTGCCTAGGCTCTTGCTATAAAACCACATGTTATCATGAGGCAAATATTTGAAAAATTAGGCAACATGAATTGCCACACATAACAAATATGGTTGGACTTCATTATCTATCGCATTATTTTTCCTGCTTCTGTCTTTGAGAGACTTGGTTAGCGATGGACCTCATACACTATGTTTAATTATTATTTTGTTTTTTATTTTCTTTCTAACAGTATGAAATAGCATATTGTATCATATATGAAACATTAGATGATTATATTTGTAATTATCATTGTTCTCTCATATATGAGTGGATATACAAACATTATTGTACATTCTGTCTTGTGAGCCATCTTGGCCTAAGAAAATATTAACATATTTCTTTTTCACCACTTGCCTTTGATAAGTAGAGAAGGTTGTTGCCCACATTTTCGCTAGAAAGAAAGAAAGAAAGATATATTAATGTCCGATTAGGCCAAAATGACCCATGAGACAAAGCTGACAATAATGTTTGTGCATCTAGTTATCTATGAGAGTGTGATGACAAATAAAAAAACAATCATCCAATGTATAACATAAAATTTCATTTCTATAGTGTCTTAAAGGAAAAAGGAATAATCATACATAATATATAAAATAAATCTATTGCCATGTTGGTCAGTAAAAGGGAAGTGAGAACAAAATGATGCAATTTTGTCGTTTTATTGTAGTCCAACCACAGCTCTTAGGGGAGACGGCCTGATTTTTTAAATATCCGTTTCATGATATTGAGCAACTTTAAAACTAAACATCCATGGTTGCCTTTTAGCTCTTTGATTCTCCGCTTTAACATTTGACAAGCCTAATGTAGTATTCATGTCAATAGTTATAGTCATTCTTGTTCCTTGAAAAGAAAGTGTGAAAGGTTGCATAAATTCAATAGAAGAGACAATGAAATCTTTTAAGAATTTCTCTTTATGTTTTTTAAGTTCCAAGGATGTATTTTGCTAGTTTCTTACAATTCATGGAGTTCATTATGTGTGATAAACTTTAAAGAAGGGTTTATTTTAAAGATGTCTCTAAATTTCTCTCAAACATTTGTATAGGCTAGATATTGCATATAAAGTGCTCCTCACATTCGATCTCACATAACTTATATAGCCTCTCTTCCCTAGGCACTCTGTTAGCACGACCAATTTAACCTTTAATTGGTGAGAAGAAACTTGGAGTTAACCAATAGCAACCCTCAGTTTGTGTTAAAAAAGATCATGATATCTTGGTTGCTCAATAAGACCCATTTCAAAGAATTGTATAAAGTATTCCTTATAATAAGACATTTAAAATGAAAAAAGTCTGACTAGGTCTATCCATTTACGCTGGGTATATATTTGTCAAAAGCTCATGTCAAATCACCTTATATTTTGTTAACCATGAGAGATTAAACTTTTGTAATTCATCATGATCAATATCCAAACCAATTTTACAAAGCCATCTTACCACAAGGCCGTACCGAGTTTTACCATATTATGGCACAATCTCCACTTATGAGCATATGGTATAAATCTCATTATAGGGACTTCTCTCAAGCTCTTTTTTAACTCTGGTCAACTTTCGCATTTGTTTATGAGCCTCGGTTCGCATTATGTTCTCCATAAGTTGAGACTTTTTAAGATGTCTATAGTGGTCTTTACATTCTTGGTCATACCATCTATTTCATGGCATGGTCCCACTCTTAACACAATTACAATGTGTTGCATATAGAAAACTATCTATTGCTGTTGAATGGAAAATGTTTGTAATTTGCGTGGTGAGAGTCTCTAAGGTAAAAGAGGTATCCAAGGAGGGGAGAAGGGCTTGGACATGCTGTGAATAAATGTTGGAAAACTCGTGAGTAAAATGGATTGTAACATGTGAGTCCCTAAAGGTCTGCTGAGAGACTATAGTGGTGTAGCACATGGATCAAAGAAAGATAACACTCCTAACACAATTAGAATGTGTTGAATATAGAAAACTAACTATTATTGTTGAATGGAAAATATTTGTAATTTGTGTGGTAAGAGTTTCTAAGGTAAAAGAGATATTGAGGGAGGGGAGAAGGGCTTGGACATGCTGTGAATAAATGTCGGGAAACTCATGAGTAAAAATGGATTGTAACATGTGAGACCCTAAAGGTTTGCTGAGGGACTATGGTGGTGTAACACATACTTCAAAGTAAATATAACAATGGCCTGCTCCAATAGGGAAGGACGCCACCCAGAAGGAACTAATTAAATGTGTAGCCTCTGGTCGTCCTAACAAATACTCAACTGTACTCTCACCTCCACCATGTAGGAAGCATGTGAGCCCTTTTGAGTGTATCGATCTTTGCATTCTGTTATATATTACTATATGATGCCCACTACTAAGCTCTAGAAGATGTCATCTAAAACTTGTGCCAACAACACCTGTATCATAAGATATGCGTGTAGTAGATGTCGCCTTCCCCTACTAGGTTATAACGAGAATCTCTTGGGGGAAAATAACATATGACAATCAATATATACCGCTTGATCCATGGTAACCAAAACGTTGATCCACATAAATCTAGCTTCTGTGTTTACTCAAATATATCTAATTTATGTCAGAGCTCTTTCTTTGAAGGTAAAGCAACACCTCTGGACCCTCTAGTGGTATGTCTCTGTGATGTTTGTTGGAAATTAGACTCTTGTGAAGAATACCATTCTGTATTTTGTTGCTTTAACTGATATAATCATCCCTGACTTGTTTCTATACAGTTCAATGTCAAATTTACTCAGAATTAAGAAAAGACTCCATCTTCTCACATAACAATATGCGTTTCGTGCTATTTTCTGCTTCTGGAGGGGGTTCATAGAAATTCAATGTCCTAACAGGCCTGCTCCGCAAGTAAACAGCATTTTTTGTTAAGATACCATAAAACTTCATTTGATTTCACAATGTGAATAGGTTTTGAAGCGTTCTTTCTGAAAATTGTCTATGCTTACTCTCTTTCAAAATTGAGATACATTATTGGCTTCTGATAAAATTTTTTCTGAAAAATGAGGACATGGTCTGACAGGTGTATTCTATTGAAATGTACCCTTTTGGATTAATTGCATGGACTGGAAACGATGTGTTGAATAGAAGGTTAGCCTGTAACATTAGTGATGTGTAGGAAATGTTGTCTTCTTTTATTCTATTTTTGATCATTTAATTAGATGCTAAAAACAAGGGTATCTTCTTACTTTTTTCAGGTTGAGGCTACTGGCAGAACACAAGGGTTACAGACTCGATGATACTGGGCTGTATCCTTTAACAAGAGACTCTCATGGACACAAAGTGAGAAAATTGTGCACTCAACTTCTGTTCCTCGCAAGAGTATTGATCTCATTTACGTACGTTAGGAGCAATGTGCCGCTTAGTTTCAAATGTTCTCTCTTCAGATTCCAACTATGGAACACTGATAGTGATTAGTACAAGCTTCATTCTGAAATTTCATTGCCCTTGTAAAAGGTTATTTTAGACATTGCTCTGGGATTTCAGTCCCAGATTTTCTATATCAAAAGTAACAGATTTCCAAATCCCTCCAGAATCCTTCCTGCACAAATGAGTAGGAAGTCATGGAGGTGTGGCAGAACAGGAGAGTAGGAGAGAGATACAGGGTGTTAGTAAGAACTTGAAAAGCTGTAGATAATCAAAATCAAATCGTTATGTCTAAATGGGAGTATTTTTTGACCAAGATTAACTATAGAAACATTGATGTTTTTTGTAAAGCAGAAAAGTGATTTTGGATCCCCCTAACAAATGATTTACTGCTGGGTATTTCAGGCCAAGGATGGGAGCATCTCAGTGCCCTGTAAGACAGAAAGAGAGGTTTTTGACTTTCTTGGGTTCCCGTGGCTTGAACCTCACGAGAGAAATTTGTGAAGTCTTGGCTCTCCATGAGAGTCTGCATAGAAATTCCTACGAGTCTGCATTTCAGCATAAAGGAGAAGAGTAGGATGTTACAGCATGTCCATATACTCTGTATAGTTGTGGCGGTTCAATATACTCTGTGTAGTTGTGTCCATACACGTTAAGAGTTGGTACATGGTAATGTAAAAAAATTATGGCTGACTTTTTTTATGTTCTGATGTGAAAAAGAAGATTGATTTTGGAAAAGCTCCTTCCTTTAGAAGCACTGGATTTCCTTTCACCTGGGAGCAATTTAGCAAAGCTGGGCCATAATGCATAGGTAGTTTGAGGGGTAATCTTATCCCACTTTCTGCAATATTTCCAGTATGGTATGAAAAAAATAAATAAATGTAATGATCAAGGAATATAATATTTTCATAACAATCAGGTTGATGATTTAAGGTATTGTAGCTTTACTAACTACTCCATAGTGATTGACTCATTTCTCAGCCTTTTTGAGCTTTCCTTTGATAGCTAAAAGCCTCTTCCTGACTGTAAACAAGTCGCTTGTATTCAGCCTCTTCCTTTTTGTCCTATTTCCTTGTTTCCTAGCCTTCATAGTTCTCGTTCTCTTGGCCTTTGTAGACCTCAGCCATGAAAGATATAGCTTCTGAGATTCAGTTCTGTGTCTCTTTTTAATTGGATCTTCTTAGCTTGATTCAATATCCTCAAAAAGCCAACAGGAACATCTCGTGCATTGCATCTGAAACACAACACATCATGCAACACCAATTGTGAAACAAATATAAATTGTAGTACATTATTGATCATATGCATACTTGTACTTTTTGGTGTTCATATAACATCCCTAACTTTCCCTAATTGCATGCACATTTTCTATCAGGTGTTGGTTGCAACACAAAGACCTCATTTATTGATGATGTGCCAAGAAAAATACCCCCTTTCCATTATTATGATTTGCTGGTCATGTTTTATGCATTTACTAGTCGTGGTAGATAAAAGCTATAATAGGTTGTGTCCTACTTTCTACATGGCTCGCATACTATTGTGAAACTAAGCAGGCCACGACCCACACCCCACTCCTCGATCAATTTCAATCTTATAAATAATTTTAATCAAATAGATCATATCTTTGGTTGTTTTTATTCTTCTATCATCTTTCTCTTTGATCTATGGTCACTAAATTGAGCCACTTGCTTTATGTCGTTGTCCCGTCATTTGAAACATCGAATGCCACTCTTTTTAGTTGTTGCCATCAATCATGGTCATTAGTTGTTGCCTGAAGTAATGTCTTAGAAGTTATGACTTGTTTCCCCTTACCACCGGTACGCATGGTATGTTTCTCGCGCTACCGCATGCAACTAGGAAGAAGGTTGAAGTTGTTAACATCTCTAGTGGATGATCCCTAGCTTGCATGCCGAGCCGAGGTCTATTAACACATAGCTCGAAGTTATGTTTTACTGGATGCCAAATATAGCTCGAAGTCGATGACCGACGTTAATGTTGAGCTTAAAGCCACACTATTACTTCACTTCTACTGTCGGCCTAGCTTGCCAATAGATCTTGCCTTCCTTGATGTAGGGCTTGCATGCCCCATTAGAATTTTTGTCATTGCCTCGATCGACGAAACTGATGGCTAGGGTTTTAACCCTAGTCGCCTAGAGTGGAAAAGGCGTCTCGTGAGTCAATGACTTTAATGGGCTTAAAGCTCCACTAGGCCAAGGTCCAATGACCCTTAGGTTATTGAGTAGATGGGTCAACTGACTCAAAATCCAAATAACATAGGAGGTTGGCTGAAAGGCTTGTTGATACAAGGAGTCGAACCCACATCAAAATTTGATTCGGAAACCCTAAGTTTACATTTAAATCCTTGATTTTCTAAGCACTTATGTTAATTTCTTTAATTATTAAATAATCATATAATTAATCCTAAAACATAGATTTTAAAGTATAAGCTCTCGTAAATTAGGCTTAGTAAATTCTTAAGATCATGATATTATATGGTTTATTTTAATAGCTTGTTTATGTGTTGTCGGATATTATTTAACAAGTTACTAATTCAAAAAATTACTTAATAAATCATAGAAAATACTTGACAGGATATGGAGTCAAAACGAAGAGAAGTCCATGTAGTTCTTGACTGTACCGTCGAACCATGAGAGGAACAAGAGGGAACTCTTGTCCCGAACAAAAGTGGATTTTTAACTCGGACTATTACTAAGTGGGGAAACAATAGTCCGAGAAGCCCTGATACCCCACACAGAGGAAAGGTTCTCGGAATTAATTGTATACGGGTTAGTCTAGATGGGGCATCCAGTTATACAATGGTGCCTAGAAATATGAATAAAAGACTTAGGAAGATATAGGAAAAGCTGCGATCTGCATCAGTAATAGAAGAAGATGAAGAAATCACAGGATAAATGGAAGAAGTGTTCTATTGGAACACATGCAAAAGCTGGGCGTGGAGGAAGACCAAACGATTCCGGTGTGTTGGCCGGAATATTACGAAAGTATGACGAAGTCGTAAATTCGTAATGTTATGGAAATAATACCTAGTCGAAAAATCGAAGAGTTGTTCGAAGGAGATCCGAACCGACGCCATGTAAATAGAGACTTGGAGATCTGGAAGGGTACCAAGTGTGTATATAAAGCCATGGGGGCTTACTTGTACAAAGTCCGGGATTAGAGTCTTTTATAATATAAGGAGCTTTCCGCAGTCTTGTGTCTTCTTCATCTATCTTTGTGTTCTAGCTATGTGAGAGTCAGAGTGTACGATTCATCGGACTAGTCGTACTGATCGGAGTTTGATACTAATCGTAGTAGTACGATTATTCTTCCATTCTTATTCAACCACGACTAAGTCTTAGTCTTTCTTCTGAAAAACTAACACGGTGGACTCCCTCGAAACTTACATGACCATCGCAAAAGGAGGTTTGGATTTGCTCTTTAATAAAGAAGTAAGAATTAGTACAAAATACAAGACTGTAGACAAAAAAGTGAAACCAGCCGCAGGGCCGTTACCTGCAAACAGTGAAGAAAAGAGAAAAGAAGTCTTGGCAGATCCGACACTTCGAAGACCTGTGGATATCGGTCATAATTTTACAGATGAGACCCGAAGTAAACTTCGGGTCGGTGTAGATAAGTTCCTTCTACCAAAGGAAAAAGAACGATTCCGGATGATGCTAGAGAAACACGGAAAAGCGTTTGCCTTCTCACCAAAAGAGATTGGATGTGTTGATCCAAGGATGGTGGAGCCAATGGTAATCTTTACAATCGAACATGTGGCGTGACATTTGAAGCCGATTCCAGTACCACGAGCGCATATTCCGAAAATCATCGAACCTCTAAAGGAGAAGGTGGCGATGGGAATTCTTGAGCCATCTAGCGCACCGTACTCTAATCGGTGGTTCATAGTTTCGAAGAAGAATGGATCTCTCATATTCATTCAAGATCTCCAACCGGTAAACAAGGTCACAATCCGAAACTCTGGAGTTGGACCAATAGTGGATGAATTTGCAGAAGCATTTGCTGGCCGAGCGATATACTCCATTGGAGACTTATACTTTGGGTATGACCAATTTCAACTGACCATAGATAATCGTGACATTACGACAATACGAACACCCATAGGGCTGGTTTGGATGTGCACATTACCGCAATGGGCAATGAACTCGGTCGCCCAAATGATGAATGCGATGAACAAGGTGCTTTGAGATTGCATTCCGGAGATCACGATGCCATTCTTGGATGACATTCCAATTAAGGGGTGTGCTATGGAGCTGAAGGATGAAACTATGGATGAACAAGGATGTCGAAAATTCGTTGTTGATCACATCTGCGACTATGAAAAGGTGCTACTAAGTTTGGAAGATGCGCAGTTAACACTCTTTAGAGAAAAGTCGGCGTTTGGACAAGAAGAGATATTAGTGGTCGGACATCTCTGTGGATCTTATGGCCGAAGACCATCCCTAGCCAAAGTCAATGCTACTCAAGCTATGAAAGAAGAGTGTGAGTCGCAATTTGAGGTACGGAGATTTCTTGGAGCATGTGCATTTTATCATATTTGGATTCCACACTATGCACACATTGCAAATCCACTCTATCGCTTACTGAGAAAGGGGAAGAAGTTTGAATGGAGATCAAATTACACCAAAGCCATAAGGAAGCTAAAGAATGTATTATAGGAATCGCAAGCATTGAAGAAACCAGATTATGATCGACCGATCATAATTACGGTTGATAGAAATCCAATTGGAATAGGATGGGTTGTCAATCAAGCTGATGCAAAAGGAAACCGACAACCAATCCGATTTGGAGCGAAAGTTTTAAGTGAAAGACAACGCGGATATGCTCAAGTAAAATGAGAGTTATGGGGAATAGTATCGGTAATCAAGTCAGATCGAGATTACTTGATCGGAGCTGAAGTAGTGATCGAGATCGATTGTCTTCCAATACTCGGAATGATGAGGTGTTGCTCGGTAGCAGATGTGGCGATGCTCAGATGGATAGCATATGTGAAGTCACTTAATCCAGAAATAGAACACATCTCGGGGAAAGCGAATGTTATAGCAGACATGCTATCAAGGGCCCGGTACAATGACGATGTGTCCGACTCAGATAATGAGGATGTTCCTCAAGATTTCTTTACATCAGAATTTACATGCCAAGTAGACACAATCTGAGAATTTAGGGTGGAGGACTATGAAGGTGAAAGGGATCGGAAAGACTATACAAGAGCTTGAACAAGAAAAAGGTCAACCAGACAATAAGGAAAGAAGAACTAAGATCTAGAGAAAGAAGCAACAGATTCACAAGTTTTTCTTAAATTAAGGACTCTTATGGAGAGAGCCAAAGAGACTTAATGGACTTCCACTATGGGTAGTTGGAATGAAAGCGCAACAAAGACAAATAATATCTGAGTTTCATGAATCGAATTGGGCTGGACATAGAGGCACATGGGTAACATTCAATAAGATCAATGAAAAGTATTGGTGGAAATAAATGTATAAGGATGTTGCACAATACACGGAGAGCTGCGAAAAGTGTCAGATGTATTCTGCAGTATGGCATCGAGACGAGTTGCATCCAACCTTCTCACCGACAATCAACTTCAAATGGATGATCGACATCGTAACAATGCCTACCGGAGCCGGACAACAAAAATACTTGGTATTGGCTCGAGAGGATCTTACAAATCAAGTGGAAGGACGTGCGTTACGAAAGAAGACAAGAGCTGCAGTATGCCAATTTCTCCTGGAAGAAGTTATTTGTAGGTACGGATGTGTAGGGCAAGTCATAGCAGACCGCGGAGAGCTCGACTCCAATGAAGCAAGGGAGTTCTTTGCAAAACTTGGAGTACGGCTAACACTAACAACGACATATAATCCAAAGGTGAACGGGAAAATAGAGAGGGGACATAGCCCAATTGTAAAGGCACTTATAAAAACATGTGATGGAAGACTTGGGCTTTGGCCTCAAATGCTTCCATATGCATTATGGGTAGACCGGACAACTCACAGTTTTGTGACAGGGTACATGCCGTGTGAACTTATGACAAGGCAAGCTCTTGTCATGCCTACTGAAACATCGATAGCAACATGGACCGTGCTGTCGTGGGAGCAAGAGATGAGTCAGACCGGAGGACATTAGAGAAGTAGTATGACGACAATGAGAAGCTCGACTTTTAAACAAACAACGCTTTAACAAGAAACATCAACTACAGCCAAAGAGGATTGAAGAAGGGGATTGGGTGCTACTCTATGCTAGCAGCTTGGACCAACATACCACTACTCGTAAATTTGTACGAAGATTGTTCGCACCACATTAGGTTCGAAAGAGGTTTGAGAATGGAACATATCGACTTAGTGAGCTGGATGGGACAATGATCTGAGTACCAATAGCCGAAAAACGAGTTAAGGTGTTCAAGAAGCGGAATCATCAAGAACCCTATATTCTGACAGATAGAGTCAACACAACGGATGAGGGAGAGGACTCAGAAAATAACTCAAGCAATATGGACCAGGAAGGCGAGCAAGACCTTTTGTTCGAAGATATAAAAGCCTTTATGGAATACCAACATGATGAATAAGCCTGGCACATACCGGAGGATGCACTACAAGGGAAATGTCAGTTTGCCGAGAGATTTGCCGCGAAAATCGTTCTGTAGAACAACCAAAAAAGTCGCGGCAAACTCGCAGTAAACGACATTCTGCTTTGCCGCGATTTTGCCGCGAATTTACCGCTAATTTACTGCGCAATTACTGCACAATTACCGCGCATTTATCGCACATTTACCGCGCATTTACCGCGAATTTACCGCAAATTTTATCGCAAATTTACCGTGAAGTTATCGCGAATTTACCGCGAATTTAGCGCGCATTTACCGCGCATTTACCGCGAATTTACTGCAAAATTTACTGCGAATTTACCGCGAAGTTACCGCGAACTTACCGCAAAGTTACCACGAATTTACCGCGAATTTACCGCGAGTATATACGCGGGTATTTCTATGCGTATATACGTAGGTATATATGTGAGTATTTCTACGCGTATATACACAAGTATATACACGAATTTTCTGATTGTATATACATAAAATTAAATTAAAAAATATTTATATTAAAAAAAACCTCATTTTATTCTTTTATATATATATTTTTTGTTCTCAATTTGAGAACATATATATATCTTCAAAAGCTTCTTCATTTCAGAAAGTTGTTCCATTTCTGAAAGCTTCTTCTGTTCAGAACTTAGAAGATGGATGAGAAAGTGAAGCCCTCACTCCCTATTTATACAAGATCTCTGTCTGTGACTATTCATGTAGATATTTTCACATCTTACTTGTCTGTTTCCTCCTGTATACATCGATTTATCTGGATATACATATTCACATATACATA